>JBBPBT010000072.1:3652055-3665270 GCA_037974875.1 Cicer bijugum | reverse complement strand
TAGTTACTTTCTATTTATGTCAATCTATTTATAAAATAAAAATATATATTCTATTTGACAGAAAATATACAAATTTATTAAAAATAATTATAAAACAAATAAATTTAGACTAAGCTACAATATAGTTCAACATTAATATTTTTTTAAAATAAAAAATTATAAATAGTCAATCATATTTTAAAATTGTTACATCTTATTTTTGGGTTTGTATTTTACATTTTATTTCATCAAATAAATACAAGTACCATTATATGTTGAAAAAAAAAATTAACAATCAAAGTACAATGATTCAAATAATTATTCTATATAATAAATTATCATACAAATTTTATAAAATATTTTAAAAATTAAATTAGATGATTGTGATAAACATGATTTTCTCTCATTTTAATTTTCCTAATTATATTTAATTATTATAAATTAATACATTAATATTATAAAATAACTATATTTATAATACATATAATATTACTTATAAAACTTATAAAATTAATAAATTAATATCCGCGCAGCGCGCGGGCCATAATCTAGTTATAATAATTTTAGGTACTTCTTCAACTCCTAATGGCTATTGCATTGACAAAGAAGGCTGTTATAACGACGGAGCATGCGACATGAGTTGTAGAAGATATTATCGCGTCTATAGTGGTGGAAAGTGTGTCAACAATAAGTGTTGTTGCGAAACTCGTTGCTGCGGATAATGTAACCATATATTATAAGAGTTCGTTTGATAGACATAATAAAAGATATGATATGAATAAGTTATTATATTATGTATTAAATGTTTGATGAACTAATATGATACGATAAATTCATCTAGAATTTTATGTATCCTCTCTCTAGTTGAAATTTCTATCATAAATATGAGTTATGTTAGAAATCGACGTGATATGATAAAAACAATAGTTTACTCAATTATCCTTATAAAATATAATTTAAAATATAAATAAAAATATAATAAAATATAAAACGAATTTGTGAAATATAATCAAAAATATAAAAATATAAATCTAATCAAATAGAAAAATAATTAATAGAATTTGATAATAAACTTAAAAATAAAATATTAATAATTAATTTAAAAAATATTTATGATTTTACACAAGGGTAGTTTATCTTTTTATATAATTTAATAAATTAGTATTTCACAATTATAAATATGAAAGTTAATTGAAGTAAAAGGTTTAAACAAATTGAAGAAAAGGTTTAAATGAATAAAAGGTTTAAACAAATTGAAGAAATCAATTGAATAAAAGGTTTAAACAAAATAAAATATAAATCTCATTCTTTTTAATCCTTCAATGAATAAAAGGTTTAAACAAATTGAAGAAATCAATTGAATAAAGAGGGAGCGACAATAGAAGAGACAAAGTAATTGATTTTTATAGTAAGAAAAACCAAGGATAAGAACATTAATAAGCAAGCATAGGAGAAAAATCTAAAAAAAAAAGCAAGCATGAGAAGATGAAAGAAGAGTTAACTGTGCTAAAATGTGGAAAGGGGTATTTTTTTTTAATTATCATAAATTAGATGAAGAGTTGAAATCTAAGAAGGATTAATAAGAGTTTTCTTATTTCTGGATAGAATTTGCGTACCTGGTAATCAAAATCTAAAAAGAATTATTTTATAAGAAGCCTACAAGAGCGACTTGTCCGTACATCCTAATTCCACAAAAACGTATCAAAATCGCAAGAAAAATTAATGGTAGCCAAGCATGAAATCCTATCTCGTGATCTTTGTGACACAATGTATGACTTGTCAAAAGGTTAAAATAGAACACCAAAGACCAACCACAAATACTGCAACCTTTATAAGTACTTGAATGAAAATGAGATTGTATATCTATGGACTTTGTAGAAGGTTTACCATATAGTCAGATTGAGAACAACTCCATTTGAGTAATTGTAGACAAATTAACCAAAACCGCCCACTTTATTTCAGTTAAGACCTCTTTCAAGCCAAAATTTTCTTGAAAGAAGAAGTGAGAGTACACAGGGTATCTTCAAGCATTGTTACTAATAGGGATCCAAAGTTTACATCAAAATTTTGGAAGGCCTTTAACAAATTCTTAGAGCTTGTGTATTAAAGGAATGAGGAAATTGGAATACACATATACTCTTAGTAGAGTTTTCATACAACAATAGTCACCATGAAAGTATAGGAATGATGCCTTTATAGAGTCATTGTATGGTCGTAAGTAAGTGTAGAAAGTCTTTGTATTAGTCTGATATAGGAGATAAGAGTATTTCGATGACATTTTTAAAAAATGTGATTTGTGAATTAGGAGATAAGAGTATTTCGATATAGGAGATAAGAGTATTTCGATGACATTTTGGATTATAAGTAGTGATTCAATTTTGTAATTTGGGGTTTTGAGCTAAAACAGCCCTGGGATCAAATCGTAGCTTTAGACTTATGAATAATACATGTGATTTGTGAATGAAGTTTTAGATCAATCCTGGTTCATCACAATCTCATAATACAAATCAATTCATCACAAATTCAAAGATCAATCCTGGTTCTCAAGATCGATCTTGGATGCAGTTGTGATCACTCTTACTTTTGGCAGATTTTATCCTACAAGTTTATGTCCAAGATTTTTGGCAGACTGATCCTCAAAGTTGATGGCTAAATTAAGCAAGTACAAATTGGACATAAATGATAAAGTCCCTGCATCACTAACACACATACATAACATATAATCTTGGCACACAACAACTCTCAGAGTTGTCATAATTTAGCAATCACTCAAACCAAAAAGAAGAACGTTCTCCGTTTTCACAGCTTTAATTCAATAATGTTCTGGTTTACAAAGATCAAAATATGATGTAATTTAACATCGATACGGGCTACAAAAGTACATATATCTACACTACAAAACATCAGTATTCATCGCAGAAGAAGTTAATAATCTACATAAGATTATTTTGGATAGATTCAATCAAAGAAGATCAACAAAGGCAAAGCAAAACATCAAGATCAATCTCCAAATTGATGAGCTATTAGAAAGGACAGCCATGAAAACAAGGACACTACTGCTGCACCATTTTGCATAAAGCACATCATGTTTTTGAGACAAAGGACTGACACATAATAACTGTCAAAGTTCAACACTCAAACAAAACAGAAAGGAATAATGTTCTTGTTTTACAAAAGAACATTCTGGCTCTAATTCTCTTTCAAAGACATAATTAAAAGAGATAATTTTCCACAATATAAACCACATATTAAAGAGTATCAAGACTGCTTAAATCATTGGTGAAGCCAAGAACTAGAGGAGAAAACACAGTCTCAAGATTGATCTTCAAATTGATGAGTTATGAGCAAAGACACAAGTACAATGTACTTACAATATTCTGCAGAAAGTTCTGCATAAACCCAACTCAAAACAGTGTCAATTGACATGTGACAACTCATTCACTCACTCATTCACGTTTTCCATGAAACCCAAAAGCAAGAATGTTTTTTGTCTTGTCAAGAACATTCTGGACAGCAAATAAACACATGTTTAATTGCTTTAAAATTTATCTGACACTCGAGAAGTGTGTCCAATGGATATATTCATTTTAAACTGAAGATCAATTGAAGATCTATAAATTGAAGATCAATTGGAAGATGAAGGCAATAGTTCAATTTACAAATCTACCAATACTTGTTCAAGTAACAAGTCAAAAAAACTCTTTAAGCAAACTCCTGCTCTCGTCACTATATCCTTGAATCATTATATACTAAGTTTGTCTTTCATTTATCTCAAACAAGTGTTGAGAAGTTTCAAGATCCCAAACACATTTATCATACACATCATTTGTAACTCAAGTATATCTTTTATGTTAGATTGAGTGTGTTTGTAAAAATCCTTTCAAGGATGAAAGGTGATTGTAAAAATCCTTTCTGGGTTGCAAGGTGAAGATTGTAACAGATCAAGGTTGATCTAGATTGGTTGTTTAAAAACCAAGAACGTTCTCTATTTTGAACACTTAGTGAAAAATCACACAGTTGTGAGGACTCGTTGTAACTCGAATTGGGCGAACCAGGATATATCTCTGTGTGATATATCTTCCCTTATCTATTATTTTCATTATGATTGATTAACAAGTTAAATAGAT
Source organism: Cicer bijugum (assembly GCA_037974875.1). NCBI lineage: Eukaryota > Viridiplantae > Streptophyta > Magnoliopsida > Fabales > Fabaceae > Cicer > Cicer bijugum. The sequence goes on along the minus strand of JBBPBT010000072.1, from coordinate 3,661,164 downwards.
AAGTTAAATTGTTGATTTAAGTAACCAAGAACATTCTTCATTTTTTGGTCAGAAACCAAGAACTTCTCCATTTTCTATTTTCACAACCAAGATCAATCTTGAGTTATTTTCTTAAGTTTTTAACAAGAAATTTTAAATAGGAACATTTACAATTCAAACCCCCGTTGCTTGTAAGTCGACATTGCTACTTCAAGTCGTTCCCAAATCAAGTTAATGTTATAGGTTTTATGTCATATCCTTTGATGATTAGACTAAGACAAAACAATAAGACTTCACTTTTCAGGTATGGGGAAAATACTCCGTCACGCACCTCTGGTGATGCAGGTGACACTATGTTATAGTTGAGTCTGACTATGCAAGCAATGCTTTGATTCTGGTGACTCTAGAAATGCATGCTCTAGAAGAAGTCAATGCTCTAATGAAATTCAATGCTCTTAGAAGACAAAGCATTTGCACATCCTCTGATGAATATCCTGAATCTACTACTTGTTTGAAGGTCTATAATACATGCTTTGATCACCGTACCCTCTACCTCTCCGCCTTTATACCAAGATACGTTAAATCAATTACAAGATTCTGTTATGGAAAGTCTTTTATGGAAAATCAATCTCAAAATATATGATACGGAACATCATGACTCACGATGATTTTTTGCAATCAAGATAACTTCGAGAAACCGTAAAAAATCTTTATAAAAGGGCGTCAATTCACCATTATAACAACAAGAAAACTCACAAGCTATAAACACATACATCCTCATTTGCACTCTTGCTCGTAATCACTCATTTTACTTAAGTGTTGACACAAGCTTCTGAAAAAACAAATTTGTAAACAATCTCCTACGAAAGCTATTTCAAAAAATCTAAACATATTCTCTTGTGACTTTCCTCAGTAGTGGCTACCTTCTTTAACAACTGGACTGTACTAATCTAGAATGTTGAGAAAACTTGAAAAGATTCAGTTTGACTAGTAGGTGTTGAGTGAAAGTGTTATTATGTGGTGAACTAGTGGATTAAATCATTTAGATTGAAGGGATTGTGTAAAGCGAAAAAAACACAAGAAATGAGGGTTTGAATTGTGTTTTTAATTTTTTTTATGTGGCTATACTTATAGTAAAGAAGGTAATGCAAGTGAATGAAAATATAGTAGAAAGACACATCAATTTGCTCTGATTCACCATCAACATGGTAGCTATGTCTAGTCCCTTCAACCAAAAGAATTTAATCCACTAGATTCTCATTGACTCAGACTTACACTTGAACACCTATTAGACAAACTAAATGTGTTCGATCTTCTCAATCTTCTAGCTTAGTATAGTAAAGCTATTGAGGAAGGCAACCTCTATTGGTCTAGATTGCAACAAAAATGTTTTGGGTTTTTTTGAATGAGCTATCTCAAAGTGTTACAAAAATATTACTTCAGAAATTCTCTTAGCACTAATGAAAAACATAGAGAAATATTGAGCAAGAATAGAGTACATATGTATTGCATATCTGGCTTGGATGTTGTATATCTGGTTATTGTGTCTTTCTTTATTGAGGGAGGCACGTCCTTTATAGAGTACGATTATGGTTTCAAGTTGTTATACAAATTGCAGAAAATCAAGATAATCCATGAAGTTCCATATCTTAAATTTGTGGAATTTATTTAACAAATAGACTTTCCAGAAAGGAATGGTCTTTTACTAATTCAACATATCCATTTGAAACAATTGGGAACTAGAGGGAAAAATGATCAGAGAATGTTTTGACATCTTTAGACAAGTAGCTAATTCAGGATGTGTATTAGAGGTTGTACAATTGCTTTGTCTTTCGACGATTAGATGCTTCATGTGTTTATCAGAGGAAGAGACAAAATAATTCTTGTCACGCTTATCAGAGGCATTGGAACACAATGATGATTTGTGCATTAATTTTAGCGAAGAAAGGATGTATTCGTCAAGTTTTTCAAATGATATGCGGAGAGTCTATTGAACAAACATATGAGTTCGAATCTGTGCACTTAAATTCAATGTTAAAGCATTAAATTATTCCACAAAATGATTTTGTTATCATTAACACAAGTAAGGGGCATATTTCTTCAAATCCACTTGATTAAAACAATCTCCCCCTTTTTGATGATGATAAATGATAGCGTTTCAACAAGTGCACTGAATCTTTGCAAGTAATAATAAATCGGTAGTACCGAGTGTCAAACTCAAGGATTGCGTTTTACTATTGAATTATATTTAATTACTACAAATAAACAAAAGGTTCTCAAATTGATTGAAATGATATTAAAAATTAACAACACTAATAAAATTGATCCTTTATAATGAGAAGAATGTCAGGGATGAGTTTCACTTCGAATCCAACCTTGGTGTCTAATTTTATCCTAGTTACTAAATTTCTTTATGGAATTATTACTTAATTCTCTTTATTATTCTTGCCCTGAAGTCTTAATGACAGAATCTTTAATTCCAAAGTGACCCCTAATTCTTTAGTAGATTTAAGATTAGAATTAAACATTAGCGTACATAAATTCTCTTGTTAAACTATTGTCTTTGCAACTAATTTAATTGGTTTCATGACATGTATCTATCCCTAGACTACAAATTCAACACACAATTAGAAGAAGAAAAAATAAATAAATTCAAATAACAAAAATAAGATTGCAAAAGTAAAAGTTACCTCTACTTTTGGGTTGCCTCCCACGAAACGTTTCTTTAATGTCATTAGCTTGACTCCTCTACTATTGTCAAGGTGGCATATACGACAAGAAGAACACATCATCCTTCTTCTTGTTTTTGTTTGGTAGAAATTCCATGAGCTTGAGAAATAAAAGGTGGTGCTTCCATGTCCTTCACAATTGGACATTGATGAACAAGGCATAGATTGAATCTCGAACTTCACCATCTCTTCTTTTTCTTTTCCTTGTTCGTCTTTTCCTTTTGCTTATCCTCTCCTACCACAACAATGAAATTATCTTCGATCTTCAACTTCTCCTCGATCTTCTCAAACCTGACCACTTGCTCAAATAACCTCTCACATTGATTTTCAAATCTTTCAATTGAAACCATGTTATTCTTCATGAATTCAACCATAATGTGAAAGTCTTTGTCATCTGATTCTTTGGATAGAATTTTAGGAGGTAGAATTTTCTCCCAATTGATCTTTTTAATATAACATTCATTGTTTTCTCCATCTTTAACAAAAAAATCTTCATATTCTATTAGTTCGACAAAGTCATCAAAACAAGTTTCATTCCTATGTCCTTCTATGTAAAAGTCACACCTAAGAGGCTGCATCTAAGGGATTTGAGGGTGATATTTTAAAAATTTATCTCTCAAGATTTGCCCTGCAATCATGTGACATATACCAGATATAAGACATGTATCACACTCTTCGTATAATTGTAGTAGAATATCATCATTATAATCTTCCATTCTCTGTAGCGAATAGTTATCTCAAATAAAGAACAGATAAACCACTGGCACATGACATTAGCAAGCTCAACAAATAAAAATAGAAAATAAAAGAAAAACAATTTTGTTTTCAAAATTAAAACTAAAATACAAGGCAAAATTTTATTTCAGAGGATAAAATTTCAATTAAGTAAATAAATTAAAATCAATAGTGATATTGCAATCCCCGACAACGGTGCCAAAAACTTGATAGCATTTCAGCAAGTATACTAAATTGTTGCAAGTAATAATAAAACGGTAGTGCCAAGTGTCGAACTAGAGGATTGCGTTTCACTTTTGAATTATATTTAATTACTACAATTGAACAAAAGGATCCCAAATTGATAGAAATAATAATATTTAAAATTAACAACAGTAATAAAATTGATCCATTATAAAAAGAAAAATGTCAAGGATGAGTTTCACTTCAAATCCAACCTTAATGTTTAATTTGATTCTAGTTACTGAATTTCTTTATCGAATTATTATCGAATTCTCTTTATTATTCTTGCCCTAATGTCTTAGTGATAGAACATTTAATTCCAAAGTAACCCCTAATTCCTTAGTATATTTAAGATTAGAATTAAACATTACTGTACAGGAATTCTCTTGTTAAACTATTGTCTTTGCAACAAATTTAATTGGTTTCATGACTTGTATCTATCCCTAGACTACAAATTCATGAATATTTTAATGTTGATAAAGCAATAAAAAGCATTAAGCACAGAGATGAGAAAAATAATTCAATAAACTCATTCATATAACTAGAAATCAAATCGGAAAAATAAGGGTTTCATCTTGTTACACTCATTCCTAACAGATAGGGTTTAGTTACTTATGGCAGAGATACAAAAGATAGCGATTAAAGAAGAATTACAAGAAGTATTCGTAAATGATTCTTGATAAAACTGCCCAATGGTGTTAGAAACGATCGTCTTTGAGTTTCTCTGTTAGGGCACATGTCTCTCAACTTCTCAATAGTCAAAAAGATGTCTAAGAAGTGAGGAAAATGAGTTTTAATGTGTTTTGTTGCGCGTCACATGCTTCAAGTGCACTTCAGGCGCGAATTGGCAGTGGATTCAGTGCGAAATGCGTTTCAAGCGCGCTTCAAGCACACAACGTCTTCTTTCTGGAGTTTATTGCACGTTTCTCCACTTTTGGGTTCGAATTTGGTTTTGGTGTATTTGAGAAAGTTGTAGCTATGGAGCATAGCTTTCATTTGCATTTGGTTTGACTCCAATTGGACATCTACAACTCCCGATATGGCTTAAATACTCCACATATGTTATGTTGATTTTTCACCAAAATTCAGCATTGTAATAAAACAAAGTAACAACGCAAAACTCTGAAAAATCTATATTTAATCAAGGAAATAAGAGCATAAACATTTCATTAAATAAAAGAACTAAAATCAATAAAATATATCAAATAATTCCTTAAATTAACTAATGAAAAAAAAAATAAAACTAAAAACAATGAAAAATATGCATATGATGAGGAGTCATCAACAAATATCTATTACTGTGAATAATTTTATGAGATTAAAAAAAACAAAGAGATAAGAAGTAATAAAAAATTACAACAAAGCTCTCCCTTAGAATTTGCATGATCATTTCATAAGATGAGATATATTCTAATAGAGCATTTATATGCATTAAAAAAAATAACTTCATAAAATAAATTTACTACTTAAGAGGTTAAGTTATTGTTGTGTCGTGAGTCAAAGTTACCAAGATTGTCTTTGCTGTTTAAAATATAGAAAATACATCCAATTTGATGAAAGTATGAAATGTTGGGCTTCATTCCTTTCCATATTTCATAAGGATCCTTATTGAGAATAGGTCTAATATAGACTCTATAATCAGAGCATGCAATGTTCACTGCTTCTACCTCAAAAGTGATTTGCAACATTCATTTCGTGAATCATGATGCGTGTCATTTCCTATAGAGATATGTTTTTCCTTTCTACAATCCAATTTTTTTTTGGGTGTTCAAGAAGAAGAAAAATTATGTAAAATGTCATTCTCTTCACATAAGTTTTTAAAAAGTTTATTTTCCAATTTACCTCTATGATCAATACGAATTGTTGTTATACAACTTTTTTTTTTTATTTTGCACTTGTTTGCAGAAGATAGTGAATACTTTATGTGACTCATCTTTGTGCTTTAGGAACTTTACCCATTTCCATCTAGAATAGTATCAATAATAAGAAGTTTAAAATAGATGATTGTAAGCTATTGTCTACACCTATGCATCTAACTTGTTCTCTTGATAAAGACTAGTCGGGTATAAAGGTAGATCAAAAGGTATACAAAGGAATTATAGGTTCCCTTCTTTACTTAACTTCCTCTAGACCTGATATTTTTGTTTAATGTATCTGTGTGTGTGCCATATTTCATCCTGACCCTAAAGAATCTCACTTAAAAGTTATTAAGATGATCTTTAGATATTTGAAAGGAACTACTAACCTTCGTTTGTGTTATAAGTCATCCTCTTAGTACAAGCTAGTAGGTTTTTGTGATGCTAACTATACAGGAGATAAGCTAAAAAAGAATAGCATTTTGTGGAAATTGCACATTCCTTGGGGAGAATCTAATCTCTTAGTTAAGAAATAGACAAAGTATTATTGCTTTGTCTACAACAGACGTAGAGTATATCTCAGTAACTAGTTGTAGCACTCAGTTGTTGTAGGTGAAGCATCAACTAGAAGATTTCAAAATTTATAAGTGTAAATTTTTTATCTTCTGTGATGATACTTCATCCATATATTTAACCAACAACTCTACACGAATCATTAGTGGACTGATATTTTCACAAAACCCATTGTTGAAAACATTTTCAATCTTATAAAGAAACATTTAAATATTGTGTTTATTAAATAATAATATTTAATCCTTTGTATGTCTTGCCTCTGGTAAAACAGTGTTAATGGTTAAATATATGATTGTTCAACCTCTGATGACATTTAATTTATTTCTACCTCTAAATAATCTAAACTCAATAAATCTTGGATATGAACAATTTTCTTCTTGTAAGGTGTGATACTCTGTCAGGTGTCTCACACGTGTGTTTAGTAGTGACATTGAAAACTTAACCATTTTTGGCTCTTAAAATCAGTTATACTCACAATCATGCATAACTCTAAAAAAATCTCACTCTTTTGTTTTTTTTTCAAAACATTAAACTTTTTGTTCTCCCTAAATCTCTCATGCTTGTATTATTTGTACCATTTTTTGTTTCTTTGTATTTTCTTTTTTCCTCTCTTTTTGTTTGATGACAAAAGGGGGAGAATATATTTTTTAAAATTTTAAGTAATGAATTTTCTCTTTTTTTTTTCTTTCGGAACTTCTATTACTAATTCACTTTAGATTACTCTATCAGAATATTTATACATCTTATCAATTAAACATGCATATTCTATGGGGAGCTTTGTTGTAATACTTTATAATATTCTTTTATACCTTACTAAATTTAAAAACTATTCACAAAAATAGATGTTTGTCTCATTAAAAAGAGGGAGATTGTTATAACCAAGTTGGTTTGAAGAATTAAACATGCACTTGACTTGTTTTGGTGACAACAAAATCAATTTGTGGAAATATTTTAATGCAATAATGTTTTGATTAAGTGTGCAAGTCTAAAATCAAGATGATCTAATAGGTTCTTACACCATATTCTCTTATGATTGGACTAAAATAAAGGTTCAACAAGTCTTCACTTTACTCTGATTTTCAAGTTTGGTGAAAATTATCTGTCATGGGAATCTAGTGATGCAAACTACACTATGTTTCTCGGTTAACTCCATTTAAGTTGGTGACTTTGGAAATACATGATATGTTTTGTTTTTGTTGCCACTAATGAATGCATCTATGTTATATTTGTCTACCTCTGATAAGTTTGACAAACAAGTGATTGTTTGCCTCTGATAATCACATCATCAAATCAAGTATTTGATTGTCTGACTTTGATTTATTAAGTATGTTTTGAAAAAAAGTCAACGTCTGATGAAATTCAACGCTCCGAATAAAACAAAGCATTTGTGCACCCTCTGTTGAACATCATCTTGAATCTGCTACTTGTTTGGAGGTCTATAAAATATGTTTTTTTCATCGTATCCTCTACTTCCCCACCTTCATACCAAGATACACTGAATCAATTACAAGGATTTGTTTTGGAAAAATTTATATGGAATATCAATCTCAAAATATATGATAGGGAACTTGATGACTCATATCAATCTTCAAGACTTCAAATAGTCCTTTTGAGGCATCTTTCCAATCACTTTCTTATGACACATTAAATTTGAGTGATTATCATCACCCTAGGCTCCTATTGGACTTCTAGGGTTTCTCGGCCTAGACTTTTTAGAAAATCGCCAGATGTGTGCATCGGGATTCATGTTTAACCTTTGGATCTAGATTATAAATAGTGGAAAACATCTTGTGAGTCCCCATCTTCTCCATTGAAATCTTAAAATATATCTAGAAAACTCTTGGGTACCTTTTGCAAACTGTTTTCTCCTTCTTGTTTTTTAGAAAACCTCACTAAGGAGTTCTTTTTCTTTCATATTAGATTTCAATGGTTCTTTTTTAATGTGTTTCTTGTTGTTATGATTCAATATCATAACAATATCAATTACATAAAAAATAATTATTGATAGTAATAATTACTATAATAAACTAAAATTGTGACTTCCATATATATGAGTATCAACCAATTGTAATCAATAAAACATTGGTGTGTTTTTAATTATTAAATATGAATTTTTTTCATGTTTAAATTAAACAAGAGATCATGTTTGAATTAAATATGAGAGAGATGTGTTATTGTCTAACAATTAAAATTACTAAAATATATATAAGTGGGGCCCAATAAAATATTATAGTGACATGATGAATATAAAAATTTAAGGAAGAGAAAATTTTAAACTTGATTATAAATAGAATAATAAAATAATAAATATCCTTAAAAAATAAAATAATTATTCTCAATTCTGTTATTTTTATTAGATTTTATTTTATTTTTTATTAAATATCTTATTTAATATTATTTGATGCATAATATGAAATCACACATATTACATTATTTTTCTCCACTTAAAAACAAATTATATTGTCGTTAAGTCCCTTAAGTCCGAGTGGCAAATGTGTTAGGTTCAATTTGTTAAGGGGATGAGATTCTCACAATTATATATAAATTAACTACGGTAAAATTTATTATTATTTTAAAATAATTTTTTTTTAAAATTTTATATTTTTTGAATCTTATCAAATACGAACATTAATATGTTAATCAATATCTACATGACGTTTACCATTCAAACATAATATCAATGATTATCTGTAATTATAAGTCTTATATTTGAATCAATGATAGAGTTATGTTAATCATTGGATTATTAAAATTTATTGGATTCTACATTTTAATATAAGAGGGACTCAATAAAATTTTGTAGAGAGATGATGCATGTAACACTCTAATGAGAGGATTCGATTTTTTTGTATTGATCATATTCAAAAATATAAAACGTTTAGCTATTTGATAATTTTTTGGAGAAAATATTTTAAATAGAATAATAAAATAAAATAACACATTATTTGTCTACCGTTATTTATTTATTTACTTGCCAATGAATAGTTTTTTTGTACTAAATATAATAGTTACATG
>JBBPBT010000072.1:3632049-3643997 GCA_037974875.1 Cicer bijugum | reverse complement strand
ATTATAATAGGAAACATGAAATTAAACATGTTTAATTAATCAGGTAAATTTTGAAATAAGAAATATATGTGAGGTCGAGGTTTTTTGTTTGAATAAGAGAAAGACACACACCAATTATTAAATGTATAAAATTAGACATAACAGCTTCAAATAAACTATTTTGATGGAAAAAATTAACAACAAACTATTTAAGTTAGAATGTACATAATGAATTATCTAACTTAGTTCATTTATTGTAGTGTTTTATTTTCACCACGAACTTTTATCTGAACTCCTTATTTTCATTTTTTTCCAGCATCAAAACTTATGGGAAATAATTACAGTTAGTTGAGTAAAACAACTACATAGTTAAAGATTAATTATTTTGTTTGACATCATAAATGTCTTTTTATTTATTTATTTATTTATTTGAGCTAGTATACCTAATATTGAGTATTTCCTTCAATTTTAATTTTTATAGATTCCAAAATATTCAGTGTAAAGAACATTACATAGAAAATTTCCAATACAAATATTTCAAATCAAACACATAAATATTAAACAATTTTTTTTAACAAAAACAACAATTAAGCTGAATGTTGTTTGTTTAGTTGATTGAATATATGCAATATTGGTTGAATCAAATATGCAACGCAGATCCAAAAAGAAGATATAATCAATTTCTTTTAAGTTGATGTAATTGGGGTTTGAGAGGAAGGGGTGGGATTGTGGAAATAAAAGAGAATGTTAGGAGATTAAGGGAAGTTGAAAACTCAGTAGCTAGTAAATGCATAAGATGTTTGAAAAAGAGTGTAGTTAATATTATGTTTGTAATTGGAAGAGGTGTGTAACTATTTGAAAAATGCATTAAAATGGTAAAAATGAAACAACAAAATAAGTATTACAAAATTGATTTGGAGAAACATATTGAAGAGAAAAGAAATGATTATTTTTAAGTTAATAACTCAGCATATATAGTTGGAGGTGACACAATTGTGATTACGTAACATATAAAATACAGATGACACATTATTTTTAAAAACATTCTTGAAAAAAGTAAAAAAAACTGTAAATGGATTTTTATTCGAAAATTTTAAAGAAAAAATTTAAAAATTTATTTCTATAAAAAAATAAAAAAAATTGTCAAAATTTAAAAAAAAATTGATTTTTTTTTTAAAAAGTGGACCTAAAGGCCCCACTAACTCCACAAAATTTTAGGAGTTTTTTAGGAGAATTGAAACTTTCAAAATTTAATATTTGATAAATGTCAAAGTTTTGAAATGTTGTTTTCTAGATTCTCTGAAACTTTCGAAACTTTGGATAAATTTAAAAGTTCTGAAGTGTTATTTTTCAAAAAACATGAATTTGAAACTTTTGAAATGATTAGATATCAAATTTATTACTATTAATTTATTATTATAAATATATTATAAATTTATTACTATTTATTATTATTAATTCATTACTAATAAAAATACATTTTGGAACTTTCTATAAATACAAAGTTTCGAAACTGAAAAAGTTTATGTTTCTGAATTTTATATTTCATGGAAACCCTTTGGGTAGTAAACCATATAATTCATGGAAAGGTTTTGTATAGCTAAAACACATGTGTTAAAACTAATCTTCCCTTAAGTTCTTGGAAATTATCCTCATATTCTTGGAACCACTCAAAGGGTTTTCATTTTCTAGTTAACTTGGTGAGAGGTAACACTAGGCTAGAAAATCACTCTATAAATTTCCTATAGTAATCCACCAATCCTAGGAAACTCCTATGTTCAATCACAGATTTAGGCCACAACCAACTTAGTATTGCATCTATCTTAGTAGAGTCAACTATTACTCATTTACTTGAGATGGCATGTCCTAAAACTTCACCTCCTCAAACCGGAACTCACACTTAAATACTAATGACCAGATGAAGCATACATGAAATATTCAAACAATGATGAATCAATAGTCATAATTAAGTTGAGATTGTCCCTCACTCTTGCAACATCTACCCAAATATGTAATATTTCCATATTTAAGACATGTAATTCGTGTCATTGGACATGATTAATCCCCATGATTGAATCCACACTTTTCGTATCCCTTATTCTTACTAGTTGAAGCTTGCCCTTACTTGTCCTTTAAAATTGTGGATACAGGGTGTAAATTATTTTGAAATTTGTTGTCCTTGTTGTGTAATTTCTTTCGACAAGAGTTAAACTTCTCTTTCGGTTGTTCAGCTTCCAACACTTATATCTTCTACTCAGCCACCCTAGACTTGGTTACCAAGGTGGGGTAGTCATGGATCTCTATAATTTCAATAAAAATTTGTAGCTCACGCTTAAGCCTTTGCTCAAATTTAATTTCCTTTCATTTTACTTTTGGATTGTCCCTAAGATAGAGAAAGTATCTTGATAGAGCTTCAAACATGGAGATGTACTCTACAACTGACATATCTCCCTGACAAAGATGAAGAAACATTATTTCCTTTTGTATGCGAACATTATGGGGAAAATACTTTTCCAGATATACCTCATTAAACCTGTTCGAAGTGTAAGACCCTTAATTTTAAATCCTAAATTATACAATTTTAGGGTATTTTGTGTTAAATTGCTTAGGCTTTTAACCCAGTTTTCGGTATTTAGTGAGTTAAAGGCCAAAAATATATTTTTGGAAATTGGATTAAAATTATTTGTCGAAGATTAATTTATTTGGGTTTCGAAGAATTTAATTATGGGCGGTTTTGTTCAAAATATCTCAGGTTGCTGAAAATTGTATTTGACAATTGAGTTGCGACGAGAGTAGATATTTTTATCAAAATAATTGGAGATGTGAGTGAAGTAATGGACGTGAGAGTTGTTAGATATTTATTGGTTTAGGTTTAATTATTATATATATATATATATATATATTATATATATATATATTATATATTATTAATATTAGTAATATATAAGTATATGTTTGGAAGGAAAAAGGAAATGGAAACGAATAGAAAGGAAATATAAAGGAGAGAAAAACAAGGGAAAGAAAGCCAAGGTAGAGAAACACAAAATTTTCCTTCTTCTTCCTTTGCGCGTGCGAGAACCTTCCCCCTCTTCTTCCATTTTCGCTTTTCTTTGCTTCCTTTTACTCAAGAATAGAAACCCAAGGCTTAGTGGGTGATAGGACAAGGATTACTCAACTTCACTCTTCCTCTTTGATCCGAAAACGAAGAAAAACGGTATTAGGGATTCAAACACAAACCTTCCCATTTCACCTAGATCTAAGCTTTGTTTCGCGAAGAGATAGAAGGGAAAGTTGCTCACTACCACGCTACGGTGCTAGGGGACCAACTTTGGAAGCGGCGTTGCGAGCGGAGATTTCATCGGATTTGCTCGCGGTACTGTAATCGCATGTTAAAGCTAACGTGAAGGTAAGGGCTCCTTCCAAACTTTTAGTTTGCATTTAGGGACTTATCTGTGGTTGTGTGGAAAGGAATTTTGTTAGGGTTGGAGTATTGATTTGGGGAAAATGAATTTAACTCATTTGTGTATGATTTTGATTAAATGGAATTTGATGTGTTTGAGTGGTATGTTGTGATGATTTGTGTTCTTCGTATTTGACGTGTTCATAATTGATTCTATGGATTCATGTGATTTGGTGTGAATTGTGGATTGGATTTGACAATATGTTGGGTTTGTTTTGTGTGGAATTTGAAAACCATTAAGTTAAACGAGTATTAAGAATGGGGAATCTCTTAATGTCTTGTTTACTTAATGTGAGTTTGTGAAAATCGTTTAAGTTAAATGAGAATTAAGAATGGGGAATCTCTTAATGTCTCGTTTACTTAATATTTGTTTTGAAAATCGTTTAAGTTAACTGGGCGTTTAGAATGGGGAATCTCTTAATGTCTCGGTTACTTAACATATGTTTTGGAAAATCCTTTAAGTTAAATGAGAATTAAGAATGGGGAATCTCTTAATGTCTCGTTTACTTAATATTTGTTTTGAAAATCGTTTAAGTTAACTAGGCGTTAAGAACGGGGAATCTCTTAATGACTCGGTTACTTAACGTTTGTTTTGGAAAATCCTTTAAGTTAAATGAGAATTAAGAATGGGGAATCTCTTAATGTCTCGTTTACTTAATATTTGTTTTGAAAATCGTTTAAGTTAACTGGGCGTTAAGAATGGGGAATCTCTTAATGTCTCGGTTACTTAACGTTTGTTTTGGAAAATCCTTTAAGTTAAATGAGAATTAAGAATGGGGAATCTCTTAATGTCTCGTTTACTTAATATTTGTTTTGAAAATCGTTTAAGTTAACTGGGCGTTAAGAATGGGGAATCTCTTAATGTCTCGGTTACTTAACGTTTGTTTTGGAAAATCCTTTAAGTTAAATGAGAATTAAGAATGGGGAATCTCTTAATGTCTCGTTTACTTAATATTTGTTTTGAAAATCGTTTAAGTTAACTGGGCGTTAAGAATGGGGAATCTCTTAATGTCTTGGTTACTTAATGTTTGTTTTGGAAAATCGTGTAAGTTAAATGAGAATTAAGAATGGGGAATCTCTTAATGTCTTGTTTACTTATGTTTGTTTTAGTAAATCGTGCTAACCCGTGATAGGTGGCTCCTTGGTAAACGGTACGGCCCCGTGATAGGCAGTACGTTTATGGTTTACGCTTTTTGGCAAGTTGTGCAGACCCTTGATAGGTGGCACCTCGGTAAACTGTACTGACCCGGGATAGGTGGTACGTTTACGATTTACGTTTGGTAAGTTGTGCTGACCCGTGATAGGTGGCACCTCGGTAAACAGTACTGACCCGTGATAGGTGGTACGTTTATGACTTACGTTTCTTGGTGAATTGTGTTTGTCCGTGAGAGACTGCACAGGTGTTTGTCCGTGAGAGACTGCACAGGTGTTTGTCCGTGAGAGACTACACCCTGTTAAATTGTGAATTGTTGGTTCTTTTTGTCTGTGTAGTGATTGTGTTATAAGTGTTAAGTGTTATGTTTTGGAATTTGGTGATAGCATGTTTTATTGCAATACTATTTCGAAACCCATGATGTTGTAGTAATTGTGTCATAAGTGTTAAGTGTTATGTTTTGGAATTTGGTGATAGCATGTTTGATTGCAATACTATTTCGAAACCCATGATGTTGTAGTAATTGTGTCATAAGTGTTAAGTGTTATGTTTTGGAATTTGGTGATAGCATGTTTGATTGCAATACTATTTCGAAACTCATGATGTTGTAGCGTTTGCGTTATCAGTGCTAAGTGTTAAGATTTGGGATTATGTATGAATTTGATTGAGTTAGTTTATGAATTTTTGAAAGAATATACAGGGAAATTGATTTCCCAATCGATTTGATGAGTTACAGGAACTTCTCTACTTTGACAAAATCGATTTGGAAATCGATTGGCATTAAGTCAGGGGCTCAGCTATGCTGTCAATTGATTGCCCAATTGATTGCCCAATCGATTGAATTAAGCCCAGAGTTCAAATTTCACTAAAAACCTTCAGGAAATCGATTTGGAAATCAATTGGCTTTAATACAGGGGCTCAGTTATCCATTCAATCGATTTCCCAATCCATTGGCTTATTAGAAATGCTTATTTTGAGTTCGATAATTGATTGCTCAATTAATTTATCAATGTTTTGTTTAGTTGTGTATTACTTGATGGATTGAGAACTCTATTTGATTTCAATTTTACTTGGCAAGCATTATATGAACTTTTCGCATATGGAAAAATCTTTTTAAGGTGCATGCTTAGTTGAGAGGATATTTTATGCATTTAAAAACTTAAATGTTATGTGTTAACTGTTAATTTCAGTTGGTGACCCTTTACAACTATTGTGGAAATCTGGGCTTTGCCCTCATATGAGAGTCAGGATGAACCAACCTGTTCGTACCCTCCGGATGGGACTGTGGATGGGAGTGCTTGAGTGGAGCTACGATAGGAGAATCTCACGGGGCTTGTGGAGGTTACTTAAGGCGTATAGTTTTTTGTTATGTATAGAATGATCAGACTAGGTTGCCACCCAGGACACATATGTCTTTCTTTTGGGTTACCTTTATGTTATGTTGGAAGGATGTACATGTACTAACGTTGACATCAGGATATGCTTTGGATTCATATTTTGAAAAACTTTTCCGCTGTTTGTAAATTATAATGACTTAATTATTTATCCAAAGGTTTTACCTTATTTATTTCTCTGTTGTAATTTAATTTCTTTTGAAAAAAAAATACGCCCTCGCTTAGAAAAACGGGGTATTACACGTAAAAAAAAAACGCCCTCGCTCAACATCAAACTATAACCTATTAACGATAAGGTCTAATTTTTTAGTGACAACACAACGTCTGCCTCAACTAGATCAGAACTGCCTCAAAAATATGGTGGATTGTTCTTTCAAAATTCATAAAGTCCGGCATATTGAGGGTTTACGATTGCAACTGATATGACATTGGGCCATCTCAAATGAGAAAAAGTTTGGCTTTTTCTCCTTGGTTGCAGCTATCAAGCTCAGAACCTGAAGAAGTGTGTCAAACAATTAAACATTTAGTTGACCAAGCACAATATCCAACATAATTTTAAAATAAGTGAGATACTAGATCACAGTGAAGAATGTGAACAATTTTAAAACAAGTATTGTTCTCAGTTGGTCTTGTAACAGGAAAAATCGACCATAACACCAACGCTCTTCAAAAAATACTTTAGAAATATAAATAATTTTTCTATAAAAAGAAATCACTTTCAAAAATTAATAGAAACCCATGCACTTTAAACTATCAATAATTCACATTTATAATAATAATAAGATAAATCAGATACACACATTTATTTTATGGAAAATAAATCGATTAGTTTAATAACGTCCAATTGTTATATGGGAGATGTACTACTTTCACGTAGTGTGTATCAGCTTATCATGTCGAGCATCAACTCATCTACTGTGGGGAACAAGATTCATTTGTGTGGAGTTTAAAACTCATCCCATATGGGGTATAAGACCCATCTATATATATGGAGCACATATATAGCTCATTTGGGTAAATAACTATGGGGTACAAGTCTCATCCATATGAAGTATATGCTCATCTGAACCACATAGAGGGTGAATATTTTTTTCTTTCACATGATTGATAAATAAGATTGTTTTGTTTTTAATATATATATATATATGTGTGTGTGTGTGTGTGTGTGGTCAAATTGAATTAAATATTTAAAAGTTAACTTTATGAAATTTAATTATTTAACTATATAAGAAAAAACAATTTTATCCAATAAATAAAATTAACTATTCTTTATCTCATAAAATATACTCATTTCTCCCACAATACTTCTTACATTTTACTATTCCAATAAAAATAACTTTATATTTGACTATCTCACATAAATTACGAAAAAAATTATAAATAAATAAAGCAAATGGTGATTATATTCAATTATCAATATTGATGTACTTTTATTATATAAATAAAAAAATCATAAAAAAGTTAGTTCAGATTAATGTTTGCAATATTAATTAGAGGGTATAGTTGAAAGAAAAAGAAATTAAATTAAAAATTACATTGTTTTGCGAGAATTTTAGTTGTTTAAAATGTGAGAAGTATTATTGGTCAAAGGGAATATTAAATATCATAAAAACATTTAACATAATTTCTAGAAGTCAAATTACATGCATATTTATCACAATAATTCAGATTACATGCATATTTATCACAATATTTCAAATTACATGCATGGCTTATATAAAACAATTAGACATGTACATTAAGATACCCTTCTTCTTTTCTTGGTGGGATTCACATTTGTTTGTCCATTTACAATACGAAACGAAGGATTAATCCAAATTCCCTCATCATGATCATCTCTAAGATATAAACCATTATCAGTTGAATCAATTTCATGTGGTTGTTGTGATGTTGCAAATAAAAGATCATTACCAACATCTTGTTCATTGGTATAAAATGTGTAGCCGTTAATAACATAACCAGTGTAAGAAACGACATGTAAGCTCGGACCATTTGCTAGCCACCTCAATCTCTTTGAAATTGATTCGGGGTCTATATCAAATTTTGACTTTATGTGATTTTTTAACCATGTTATAAAACTTCGATTGTGCTCTCGAGTTATCCAATTTTGATTCCTATTCATGTTCAAACGAGATAACTGATCCATGTGTATTGTAACATACGGTTGAACCTCATCATCATTGTGCAGAACATACAATTGTGTCTGCTCTCATTCTGTCCTTGATATAGTCAGTAGTCTCCTTCTAATTATCCCTTCTCCTGATATTCTTCCCGAATGACGAGACATGGGAAGCCCTATGGATTCAACATTGGACAGATATTCAGTACAAAATTCAACAGCCTCTTCAACAATGTATCGTTCAGCAATACAACCTTCTGGTCGACTTCTACTTTTTACATACCCTTTTAATATTTTCATATATCGTTATATCGGATACATCCATCTCATATAAGCTGGCCCACAAAGTTGTGTCTCCTTAACCAGATGAACAGTAAGGTGAACCATTATATCAAAAAACGATGGTGGGAAATACATTTAAGCTCACACAAAGTAACAACAATTTCCCTCTGCAATGTCGGTAATTTATGAGGGTCGATCACTTTACTACAAATTTCCCTGAAGAAGAAACATAATGTAGTTAAGGCTAGTTGAACTTTTTCAGGTAAAATGGAACGTATACCTATTGGTAGCAAATGCTCCATTAGAATATGACAATCATGGGTCTTCAAACCTTTTAACTTGGGGTCTTTCATACAAACCAAATATTTAATGTTCAAAGAGTATCCTTCTGGAACTTTAACTTCGTGTAGAAATTTACATAAAACAATTTTTTCCTTTCTAGATAGAGTATTAGCGGCTGGAGGTAGATATGTACAATTTCCTTTCTTTATTGGAGCCAATTCATTTCTAATTCCTATATCGACCAAGTCCAATCTTGCGTTGATGCCATCTTTAGACTTTCCTAGAACATTGAGCAACGTACCAATAACACTATCAAACACATTTTTTTCAATATGCATCACATCGAGGAAATGTCTTATATACAATGACTTCCAATATGGAAATTCAAATAAAATTGACTTTTTCTTCCACCCAGTTTTGACCAGCTCTCCCGCAAAAGGTTTGCCAAATTTATTGGTCAAACCTTGTACTTTTTCAAGTATTTGATATCTAGTCGGTGCTAAAGGAGCTTTACCTTCCTCTGATTTTCCATTGAATGCATTTCTCCACCCACGATACTGATGACTATAAGGTAAAAATCTACGATGTCCAAGAAACACATTCTTCTTACAATGTTTCAACCACATCCAATTTGTACTCTCTTCACATATAGGACATGCACACTGACCTTTAATGCTATATCCTGATAAATTACCATATGCTGGAAAATCATTAATTGTGCCGAACAACATAGCCCTCAAATTGAAACATTCTTTCTTATACCCATCATAAACTTCCACACATGTCTCCCACATACAGTTTAAATCTTCGATTAGAGGAGTCAAGTATACATCGATATCATTCCCTGGTTGTTTGGGTCCAGAAATTAACAGAGACAACATCATAAACTTATGCTTCATACATAACCATGGAGGTAGGTTATATATTACCAAAATCACAGGCCACGTGCTATGTGAGATGCTTTGAAGACCATGTGGATTCATTCCATTAGTAGAAAGTGCAAGTCTTAGATTTCTTGACTCTATCCCGAATTCAGGATACTCGTGATCAATTTTTGCCCATTGTGGGGAATCTGCAGGGTGTCGTAACATTCCATCTCTAATTCTTTCATCTGCATGCCATGTCAAGTGTTTTGAATATTCTTCACTGCGATACATGCGCCTAAATCTTGGTATTATAGGAAAATACCACACGACTTTTGCTGGAGTAGATTCTTTCTTCTTATATCGAGAGACATTGCATTTCGAACACACCTTAAGTAGTTCATATTCATTTCAAAATAAAATGCAATCGTTAGGACACGCATGAATCCTTATGTAACTCATGCCAATAGAACACAAAATCCGTTCGGCCTCGTAGGTTCGACTGGGAAGTTCATTATCATCTGGCAACATATCTTTTATGAGTGTTAATAATTCTGTAAAACTTTTACCAGTCCATCCATTACTCGCTTTTAAGTTGTACAACTTTAATATCGCCGATAGTCTTGTGAATTTAGTACAACCATTATATAATTCTTTCTCTACATCACTCAACAAACTTTCAAATATTTTAGGACAATCTCAAAGATCTTCTTCAACTGCTTTTGCGATCTCATCAACTCGGTCCGGCTCATATGTATCTGTATCGAAGTCAGTTGAAGCATATGCCAAACTATTCTCAAAATTAATGTTTCCTTTTTTTTTCTCACCATGTCTTATCCAACATGTGTAGCTTTGATCAATTCCATTACATACTAGATGTCCTTCTAATTCATCTTCTCTAACACGTTTTCCAAAACAACATTTTAAACAAGGACAAACTACTCTATTTGGATCTTTTGCATTCTTCACTGCAAACTCACAAACTCCTTCACTCCAATTTCATACTCTTTTGACAATCGATTGGCAGAGATCCATTTCCTTTCATATTATACGACCTATATAAATGCAGTTACAAAAATAATAAGCTTTCAAAACATATCAACAAGTTTCAAAAAGAAACCAATATCAACTAACAATTTCAAAACATAACAGATCATGTGGTATGAGTTTTTGACTATTAGAAATATATAACAATTTCAAAACAGAAGAGATCATGTGGTATGAATTTTTAATTTGACAAAAACAAATTAAAAAATACTCGAGACAACGTAGATGGCCGCACAGTACGTAGAGGATATTAGGGTTCCCAGAGTAGAACAAAGCGCATGTATTTAATTATTTGAAAGATGTAGAGGATATGAGGGTTCCCAACGTATATAATTATTTGAAAGATGTATTTTACAGCGCTTGTAGTAAAAGTGCTGTAATAGGTAGTTAAATTCAATGAAAGCCATGTATTTTACAGCGCTTATGAAAAAAGCGCTGTAATAGGTGGTTCAATTATTTTAAAGCGCATGTATTTTACAACGCTTGTGAAAAAAGCGCTGTAATAGGTAGTTAAATTGAATGAAAGCGCATGTATTTTACGGCGCTTGAGAAAAAAGCGTTGTAATAGGTTGTTCAATTATTTTAAAGCGCATGTATTTTACACCGCTTGTGAAAAAAACACTGTAATAGGTAGTTAAATTGAATGAAAGTGCCTGCATTTTACAGCGTTTATGAAAAAAGTGCTGTAAAATAATACGCGAAAGCGCTTCATTTTACAGCGCTTTTTTGGAAAGCGCTGTAAAAGCCTTATAACGTTATGCACAAACGTTATATGACCCTACAACAGTGCTTGTCAAAAAAGCACTGTAAAAGGCTCCGTTATTTTTAAAATATATTTACAACAGCACTTGTGTTTAGCAAGCGCTGTAAAAGGGACGCCGTGAAATGTCATTTTCGGCGTAGTGTATCTATTTTTGAAAAAAAAGTTGATATTATGTTTGTACAGAGAATTGTCTTTAATAAAAAAATTATTCAAAAAATATAAGTGTTCTTATATTTAAAATCATAAAATTTCCTTACAAGTTTTCTGGAAATTAATTAAGATATTATTTTATAAAAAAAAATAATGATTATTTAAATTATTTAAAGTTTAGAAAAAAATAAAATTGACATTTTTCTTACTTCTATTAAAAAATAAAATAATGATTCATAACAAATCATATATATAAAACAACCTGTGCATAAGCTTCTGATTTATTTATTGCATTTGATTTTCTTTAAAATTAATAAAATATTCATTGATACAAATTCTTATTTAAATAGATATAGATGTAGAAAGTTTTAAATATATATTATATACCATATAATAACATTTATCATTAACATTGTATATTTTTTAATGGAAAAATTAGTTTCTTTTTATAACTTT
>JBBPBT010000072.1:3612768-3631529 GCA_037974875.1 Cicer bijugum | reverse complement strand
TAATTTGATGTTATCTATTTTTGAAAAAAAAAAGTTGATATTATATTTGTACTGACAATTGTCTTTAATAAAAAAGTATTCAAAAAATATAAGTATTCTTATATTTAAAATCATAAAATTTCCTTACAAGTTTTCTGGAAATTAATTAAGATATTATTTTATAAAAAAAATTATGTTTTAAAATTTGAATATAATTAAAGTATTATAATGATTATTTAAATAATTTAAATTATTTAAAGTTTAAAAAAATTGACATTTTTCTCACTTCTATTAAAAATTAAAATAATGATTCATAACAAATCATATAAAAAAACTTGTTCATAAGCTTCTGATTTATTTATTGCATTTGATTTACTTTAAAATTAATAAAATATTCATTAATACACATTGTTATTTAAATAGATATAGATGTTGAAAGTTTTAAATATATATATATATATATATATATACACCGTATAAAAACATTTATCATTAAAATTGTATATATTTTAAAGGAAAAATTTGTTTCTTTTTTTAACTTTGTGTTGGCCAAATCTTCTTTAGCCTTAAATAGCCTGTGGTGTTGTTTATCCATCATCCAAGAGAACATGGCTACAGGCATGAATAGAGTGCATTTTCTTATTGCAATTTTGTGCATTGCTATCGTTTTGACTCCTTGTAATAAAATTACCACTTCTCTAACTTATTTATTTTTTGTATTTTTAGTAGAACAACGTATGCTATAATCGATTCTCTAATGATAGTTTGAAATACAAATTACTTTGGATTTCGAGGTATTTTTATCTAAAAAATTTGTTAAATTTGTTTTACATGCTTAATTATGTTTAAGGAATTCTACACAATATAATTTCAAGGAAATTTCATACAATATTTGTGCTAACGTCTCTCTACAAAAATGTTTTAAAATACTAAATATTTATGAAATATATTTTGTTTGTGATGTTCAAATTGCAATTGTTAAAAGTTTTGTTTTATCCCTTGTAAATAGATAATAAGAGATATTTACTATGAAATTATATATTTTACCTCTATGATAATTATATATATATTCTCCATCTTTTAACAGCATTATAATAATTTTAGGTACTTCTTCAACTCCTAATGGCTATTGCATTGACAAAGAAGGCTGTTATAACGACGGAGCATGCGACATGAGTTGTAGAAGATATTATCGCGTCTATAGTGGTGGAAAGTGTGTCGACAATAAGTGTTGCTGCGAAACTCGTTGCTGCGGATAATGTAACCATATATTATAAGAGTTCGTTTGATAGACGTAATAAAAGATATGATATGAATAAGTTATTATATTATGTATTAAATGTTTGATGAACTAATATGATACGATAAATTCATCTTGAATTCTATGTATCCTCTCTCTAGTTGAAATTTCTATCATAAATATGAGTTATGTTAGAAATCAACGTGATATGATAAAAACAGTAGTTTACTCAATTATCCTTATAAAATATAATTTAAAATATAAATAAAAATATAATAAAATATAAAACGAATTTGTGAAATATAATCAAAATTATAAAAATATAAATCTAATCAAATAGAAAAATAATTAATAGAATTTGATAATAAACTTAAAAATAAAATATTAATAATTAATTTAAAAAATATTTATGATTTTACACAAGGGTAGTTTATCTTTTTATATAATTTAATAAATTAGTATTTCACAATTATAAATATGAAAGTTAATTGAAGTTTTAAAATAAATATAATTTATTTAAAAGATATTTTTGCCATTTAAATATAATTTACATCTTATCTTTATTTATATTCTAACAAATAAAATATAATTATTTGGTTACACATGATTTTATTTTTAAAATTTAAATATTTAGTATTGTAAATAGATAGTTTTAATATAATGTTATTCCATTACTTATTTAATTTTTTATTAATTTATAATATTTAAAATATAATAAGTTAATTTCTCCACTTTGACAAAAAAAAAACCCTGATTTTTATCAATCCAAACACTTTGTGACAAAATTACAATCAAACAAAACTTTATCAAATAGTTTAATCCAATTTAATCAAAATCAAATTGCTAAAAGCAAAGAGTAAGGGTTGAGAAAAAGAAACTATTATTTATATTGGTTCAACCTCAATTGTCCTCGCAAGTGGCCTACATCCAGTCTCCTTGTCAATCATAAGATATTTTCTTACAATATGATTAAATGACAAGTTGTTATGATTACAAGAATAAGCTCCTTAAGCCAATGGAACAAAAACCCTTTGCTTCAATACTTTCTGTTCCTTATGAATCTTGAAACCTACAATTGTAGAAATCCCTTCATGAGTCACCTTGAATTCCAATTTGAAATCAATAGCGAAATTTAATCTCTATGAAGCATTCACCTTTGAATCTTCATCTCTTGTTGATTCAGCTCCTTCAAAGAGTTCAAATGCAAACTGAAAACCCACATTATCCCAATTAGGGTGAAAAGAAATTTCTTTTTTTCCTTTTCTCTTAATTGTACATGATGGATAGTCAAATGTACAAAGCTCAACCAAGCTAAGAATCTCATAAACAATCACCCATTCCAAATGTTAACTAAGAGTTTTCTGAAGTGATATTTCAATGAATGGATGAAATTTGAGAGTTTTACAAAATGAATGTTCTTTTTGAATGAATGAAGGTAGGTAAATAGTATTTATAGTGTAACATAAATAAACCACTTTCAATCCATTAAATAAATCCAAAACCGATAAGATGATTCGAATCACATAAAAGGTTATTTGAATCATCATAATTTTACTGATATGATTCGAATCAGAGTCTTAAAAGTATTGTTCTAAACTATTGTGAATTTTTTTTGAAAGGAAGATTCGAATCATGCACAAGGATGATTTGAATCAATCTAATTTCACTGAAATGATTGACTCATAAACAGGGATTATTCGAATCATTATCTTCAAAACTTATTTTTAAATTGAATTTTTGACATTTATTGTGATGCATGTTTTTCAAAGTACTTTGTCATGATATTAATGTTTTTAAGGAAATTTTCAAAAACACCTAATGTGAGAGGGGTTATTGAGATCATTTAAATGCATCAAACTAATCTAATTCTTTAATTGGACACCAATCAAAATAAACTATATATGAATATTATAAATATTTTATATATGAGCTACACATTATGATAAGATTTACCAGTAAACCTAACTAAATCAGGTTAGATATTTTAATTACAATAGTAAGATGTTACTAGTGAAGTTTACGTTGTTCTCATGAATCCACATAACCACCTTAAATTAAATGAGTGTCCAAAAATTAAGTAGAACACATCACCCTCTTTAAAATAAATGGCCACAGTTCTTCCTCATTTCCATTAAATAGAAAGCAAACACTCCCTCTTCCTTTTTAGAAGCTTCCAATAGCCTATCCCTTCTATCTCTCATCCACTATAGATTTTTTCTTGTGTTGGTGAGTGAGTTTTGAAGAAAAAAATGGATTTTACACAAGCTCAAGTGAGATTTTGAGGAAGGTTGGAGAACGCAGAAGTTTGGTCTCTTTATTGTGTTGCTAGTGAACTAAGAAACAAAGGTATTAGATAATTTAGTGGAATCGAACTTTTTTCCTACGTAACACATTCTATTATTGTGGACTAGGCTAAAGACCTCAGGTTTTTGTGGATCATTAAAATAGGAAATTTGTTTACAAGTATTTTAAGAGAAAGACATTTTATCATATTTTTAGTAGAGAAGTTGTTTCGAAAGAAAACACACTCTTGCTATTAAATATCAGGTTGTTACATTTTCGTATCAGAGCACAATTGATCTTAGATCGAACTACGTGAGTTGAGGTGTCCTAATTTGATGAGGTGACGATTTTGGTGAATTAAACCTATTTGAAGCATCATATATTACTAAACTATTTATTTGCCAGATGTTCACCAAGATACAAAACAATTAAGTAGGGTTTATAGGTCCTCAATTCTCATTGGTTCCTTTTGGGTGAGCAGCAACATGATTTCATATGACTCTTGTGTGATCCTTTTTTGCAACAATAATGACACACACCAGGTGGTGCATGAAACATGTCATTCTCTTTGTTAAGTTTCATGTCTCCATTTGTAACTTTTGTTAATTTGGATTTTAAATCAATATTTTATTTTTTCAAACTTACAAAAAATTTACTAATAGAAAACTTCATCCAACAATTATACTATTTTGTCTCTAAGTATAGATATTTTGGGAATTAAGGGCTTATACTAAATCACTTTCTAGTTTTCAAATTTTATCTTCTAAAGTTATAATAATTTTTCTTTGAGATATATTTTTAGTAGCCCTTTATGCTTCTTAATGAAGTTCCAAAATATTACTATACAATTGTTTATAAGATGGTACAACATAAAATTAGTTTGAGTCTGAATTGCTTATCTCACGGTTCCAGCTTTTGAGCCATATAACATAAGGTGAACTCCTCATAATCGATAGAGATGAAAGAAGTAGCTTCATCTTCATTCTACCATGCTATATATGCCCTTCCATATTTTTCTTTTGAGTTGTGCTTAGATGGTGTATTGCATTTCTTATTTTAGAGTGGTGGACAAAGTAATGGAGTTTGTATCTCTTTTTCTTGATTGTTTGAATTTGATCGATTGAAGAAGCTCTTGGCAAATAATGTTGTAATAGTTATTGTAGTCAAGTTCTTTGTTTCATTAATTGCAGTCACTTTGGGTTGACATTCCTTGCTTAAATACCTCAAAGTTTTATTTGTTAAATCCTAGTTTGGTATAGTCTTAGCCAAATAATTTAACTTGTTTACATAATGTAAGAAACATTTTTCCAATCCCGCAATGGATTCTTCGTGTTTTCTTTGAAAAAGTTCTCACTCTTGCATTAGTGTATTAATCCTTGAATGTTTCACTTCACTAGTACCCTTATGGAAAACTTCTAAAGTGTATCACATTTATTGTGCAATTTGGCAATGAGACACACAATAATATTCATTAACTTCCAAAGAAAAGTTCGAAATATCGAAGTCATTCCAATCAGCCACTCATTTGTCAACTGCTACACTATTTCTTACAATGGTTGGTACAAAAGTTACATTTACAAATAGCTTTCCAAACCTCCATATCATAGGAGATTATATGTACCTTCATACAACCTTTCTAATAGGCATAGTTCTCTCATTTAAATATAGGGACCCTAGGCTGTTATACGTTCTTTAATTTAGGATTTGGGTAAGCCATTAGGACAAATTGATGAGGTTTTAAAACAATTCACATAAGATAAGCAAGGCTCTCGATGCGACTTGTTAGACTCGGTTGCTTCCCAAATCTAGAAAGGGTGAATAAATTTCAAGTACGCGACGAATACAAATAGTTTCAAAACTATTTCAAGAACTAAGCTATGCTTTATTGAACGATTGATAGAGATTATGTAAATTATCAAACTAATAACAACAAAACATATTTGATACAAAATTGATTAAGATAAATGGAATAAATTCAATCATTCTTGTTGCAATGAACAACCAAGCAAAGTATTAGTGATGGTAAATTGAAATATCATAAATTTCATAATAACATAATTTATATATATACTTTGCTTGGTTGTTCATTGCAACAAGAATGAAATTGATGGATTTTGGTGGTTACAATTTA
The DNA here is from genome assembly GCA_037974875.1 of Cicer bijugum. Classification (NCBI taxonomy): domain Eukaryota; kingdom Viridiplantae; phylum Streptophyta; class Magnoliopsida; order Fabales; family Fabaceae; genus Cicer; species Cicer bijugum. Next base: position 3,625,896 of record JBBPBT010000072.1, on the reverse strand, counting down.
CCATCACAAATATTATATTTCTATAAATTATATTTAAGAATTAAAAAAAAATTATACAATAATTATAATTAGATATATAATAAATGTATAAATTTTAATTAATAAAAAAATTATTTAAATAAAAAGCACAAAGAACTCTTATACTAACCACACAACACATAGGTCTGATTCTAGTTATCTCTCAAAATCAAAACATAGACCAATAATATATGTAATTTCTGTTGAAAACTTGTAATTTCGACAAAATGAAAATCACAATTTAATAACTTGGATCCATGTTTCTTTTTATTTATCAAAATCAACTTTTTAAACATAGATCTATGCACTTTTATTCCAAATCTATGCAATTTAAAAAGTTTCGTTTGATTATGTTTTGTGCACGAAATGTAAGTTTGAATTCATAAATATTTGATTTTTTTTTTAGCGCATAAATTTATCGTATCAACATTGAAACTTTTCTTCATCTTAATTCCATTGAAGATTGTGTTGGAATTTCATTTTTCATAAAAATTAGTTTTTTAACTTGGAAATATCTGATTAAAGATAAGAATTATTTATTTCAATTTGTGCACATGTCTTGATTGAATTTATTCCATTTATCTTAATCAATTTTGTATCAAATATGTTTTGTTGTTATTAGTTTGATAATTTACATAATCTCTATCAATCGTTCCATAAAGCATAGCTTAGTTCTTGAAAGAGTTTTGAAACTATTAGTATTCGTTGCGTACTTGAAATTTATTCACCCTTTCTAGATTTGGGAAGCAACTGAGTCTAACAAGTCGCATCGAGAGCCTTGCTTATCTTATGTGAATGGTTTAAAAACCTCATCAATTTGTCCTAATGGCTTACCGAAATCCTAAATTAAAGACCGTATAATAGCCTAGGGTCCCTATTTGAGCTAGTATACCTAATATTGAGTATTTCCTTCAATTTTAATTTTTATATATTCCAAAATATTCAGTGTAAAGAACATTACATAGAAAATTTCCAATACAAATATTTCAAATCAAACACATAAATATTAAACAATTTTTTTTTAACAAAAACAACAATTAAGCTGAATGTTGTTTGTTTATTGATTGAATATATGCAATATTGGTTGAATCAAATATGCAATGCAGATCCAAAAAGAAGATATAATCAATTTCTTTTAAGTTGATGTAATTGGGGTTTGAGAGGATGGGGTGGGATTGTGGAAATAAAAGAGAATGTTAGGAGATTAAGGGAAGTTAAAAACTCAGTAGCTAGTAAATGCATAAGATGTTTGAAAAAGAGTGTAGTTAATATTATGTTTGTAATTGGAAGAGGTGTGTAACTATTTGAAAAATGCATTAAAATGGTAAAAATGAAACAACAAAATGAGTATTACAAAATTTATTTGGAGAAACATATTGAAGAGAAAAGAAAATGATTATTTTTAAGTTAATAACTCAGCATATATAGTTGGAGGTGACACAATTGTGATTATGTAGCATATAAAATACAGATGTGTCATGATCAAAGCTCGAGAGACTATTTTAATAGATTATAATAGATATTTATCATTAAGTTAAAGTTGATTTATTTTTGTGATAAAAAGAATATCTTGAGTTACAACTATGATTTGGAAATAATCTTATGTTTAATGTTGAAGTTTATTTAAAAGTTCTAAATTTTTTGTGAGATATAGGATTTCATGCTTCTAGTTGTATTTTTACCATGGTTTCATTTTTGAATCCAAAGATGTGTCAGTATTAAAAAAGTCTTGTTGATTCCTCTATTGTGTAATAAATTTTGAAAGTGAACTAAGAAAAGAAATATGTTAATGCGATATATAATATCATAATATGATGATTAATTTGTTGTAATAAATATGCTGATGTGGAAAATCGTGTTGTGAATATTTATTAAATGTTTAATGTGTTGTAGTTGTTGATCGTATACTAACGATGTAGGTTGAATTTTATTGTTATGATTACTATGATAAAAGAACAAAAATTATGCATCGAATGAAAATGTGCAATAAAATTTGATTGCTAATGAGTAGTTACTAAAGATGATGATTTTATTTTTAATGCACGTGGGTTTAGAAATAACATTGTATATTTTTTAATGGAAAAATTAGTTTCTTGGAAATTATCCTCATATTTTTGGAACCACTCAAAGGGTTTTCATTTTCTAGTTAACTTGGTGAGAGGTAACACTAGGCTAGAAAATCACTCTATGAATTTCCTATAGTAATCCGCCAATCCTAGGAAACTCCTATGTTCAATCACAGATTTAGGCCACAACCAAGTTAGTATTGCATCTATCTTAGTAGAGTCAACTATTACTCATTTACTTGAGATGGCATGTCCTAAAACTTCACCTCCTCAAACCGGAACTCACACTTAAATACTAATGACCAGATGAAGCATACACAAAACATTCAAACAATGATGAATCAATACTCATAATTAAGTTGGGATTGTCCCTCACTCTTGCAACATCTAGCCAAATATGTAATATTTCCATATTTAAGATGAAGAAACGTTATGTCTTTGCTCAAATTTAATTGCCTTTCATTTTACTTTTGGATTGTCCCTAAGATAGAGAAAGTATCTTGATAGAGCTTCAAACTTGGAGATGTACTCTACAACAGACATATCTCCCTGACAATGATGAAGAAACGTTATTTCCTTTTGTATGCGAACATTATGGGGAAAATACTTTTCCAGATATACCTCATTAAACTTGTTCGAAGTATTAGGAATTTCCTTGTGTTAGCATACCTCCTCTAGTACAATTCCACCAATGCTCAACATCAAACTATAACCTATTAACGGTAAGGTCTAATTTTTGAGTGACAACACAACGTCTGCCTCAACTAGATCAGAACTCCATCAAAAATATGGTGGATTGTTATTTCAAAATTCATAAAGTCTAGCATATTGAAGGTTTACGATTGCAACTGATATGACATTGGGCGATCTCAAATGAGAAAAAGTTTGGCCTTTTCTCCTTGGTTGCAGCTATCAAGCTCAGAGCCTGAACAAGTGTGTCATTCGTCCCACGCTTGTTACCTGCCATAAATATGCACACCACCAATTAAACATTGAGTTGACCAAGCCCAATATCCAACATAATTTTAAAATAAGTGAGATACTAGATCACAGTGAAGAATGTGAACATTTTTAAAACAAGTATTGTTCTCAGTTGGTCTTGTAACAGGAAAAATCGACCATAACACCAACGTTCTTCAAAAAATACTTTAGAAATATAAATAATTTTTCTATAAAAAGAAATCACTTTCAAAAATTAATAGAAACCCATGCACTTTAAATTATCAATAATTCAAATATATAATATTAAGATAAATCAGATACACACATTTATTTTATTGAAAATAAATCGATTAGTTTAATAACGTCCCATTGTTATATGGGAGATGTACTACTTTCACGAAGTGCGTATCAGCTTATCATGTCGAGCATCAACTCATCTAGTGTGGGGAACAAGATTCATTTGTGTGGAATTTAAAACTCATCCCATATGGGGTATAAGACCCATCTATATATATGGAGCACATATATAGCTCATTTGGGAAAATAACTATGGGGTACAAGTCTCATCCATATGAAGTATAAGCTCATCTGAACCACATAGAGGGTGAATACTTTTTTCTTTCACATGATTGATAAATAAGATTGTTTTGTTGTTAATATATATTTATATATGTGGTCAAATTGAATTAAATATTTAAAAGTTAACTTTATGAAATTTAATTATTTAATTATATAAGAAAAAACAATTTTGTCCAATAAATAAAATTAACTATTCTTTACCTCATAAAATATACTCATTTCTCCCACAATACTTCTTACATTTTACTATTCCAATAAAAATAACTTTATATTTGACTATTTCACATAAATTATGAAAAAATTATAAATAAATAAAGCAAATGGTGATTATATTCAATTATCAATATTGATTTACTTTTATTATATAAATAAAAAATCATAAAAAAGTTAGTTCAGATTAATGTTTGCAATATTAATTAGAGGGTATAGTTGAAAGAAAAAAAAATTAAATTAAAAATTACAATGTTTTGCGACAATTTTAGTTGTTTAAAATGTGAGAAGTATTATTGGTCAAAGGGAATATTAAATATAATAAAAACATTTATCATAATTTTTAGAAGTCAAATATAAATATATAGCTATTTTATTTTTAATATATATACTGATTTAGGCAAAGTATTAATTTGATGTTATCACTACGCCAAAAATAGCCTTTTGCAGCGCTCTTTTTAAGCCTTTTACAGCGTTTTTTCAAAAAAAAAAAGCGTTTTGGAATCAAGAGCTATAAAAGATACAACAGCGCTTTTAAAAAAGCGCTATAAATCATGTAAATATAATGTGCGCTTGTTATGCGCATTTTACAGCACTTATTTCAACAAGCACTGTAAAATGTGCATATAAAATTCGTATAATAGGTGTGCCTTTCACAACGCTTTTTACAAAAAACGCTGTAAAAGGCAGACCCATAATTCATATATTTGGTGTACTTTTTACAGCTCTTTTTAAAAAAAGCGCTGTAAAAGGCAGACCCATAATTCATATATTTGGTGTACCTTTTACAGCGCTTTTTAAAAAAAGCGCTGTAAAAGGCAGACCCATAATTCATATACTTGGTGTACCTTTTACAACGCTTTTTAATAAAAGCGCTGTAAAAGGTCCACCCAATGCACATTTTACAGCGCTTTTTCAAAAAAGCGCTGTAAATTGTGTATTTTTTTTTTAAATGTTGTAAATAAATTTTTGAAAAGTGCTTTTTAGCTTTTATAGCATTTTTTTTAGAAAGCGTTGTCTTTTATCTTTTTATCCAAAATTATTTTGATCCAGTTCACACAACACAACTAGAATCAGTTCACACAACACAACACAACCAAATACATATATATAACCCTGTAACACTGTAATTTACAACCTAATTAACTACATATTCATATGCATGTTTATATATTGTCCTATGATCATATACATATAATAACTAGAAAAATATACAGAATATGCACTAGCTACTATATAATATTCAGATCCCTTGGCCAGCAGCATGCTATTTCCCAGAAAATCAAATAATTTTCATTTCAAGCACATACTCACACCATTCTTCCTTTAATTCCATTAGATCTTCCTTAGAATATGATGGACTGGAATTGTCAAATTACTGCAATATAAAAATTGAACATATTTGTAAGTACAGAAGTACGCCTAAGAGGGGGGGGTGAATTAGGTGTAAGTAAATTCTCTTGTTTTTAGTGATTTTGTAGTTGAATTTTCTGTGTTTATGAAAAAAAAAACTTAATGATAAACTGCAGTAAGTAAATGGACTTTGAGATTTATCCTGGTTCCCCTTATAACCAAGGGTACGTCCATTCCTCTTGCACACCACAAGAGATTAATTCAATACTTGTTAGAAAATGTACAACTCCCACCCTAGGATTCTAGCTACAATTCTTCTAACAATACTTCTAAGATAGCACACCACTATCTTAATTTAAACAATCTTGTACAAATGATATACCAAAGTTAGAATGAGTCTAAAATGTGGTATATGGATAAACAACTCAATAGCAATTCAAGTACTTGAGAACTTTTAGAATGACATGAAAATCTAAGGCAAGTACTTAGAAAATTCAGAATTCTGTTCAAGGTTGTTTTTTAATTAAATTAAAAGTTGTTAATATTTGATCTGAAGTTATGGGGTATTTATACTCTATAAAACATCCCTTCAGATTCGTGGCCATTGATCCAAGAGGTTTGATGAAAAATTACAATGTTCTAGAGCCATCCCAGATCTGAAAAATTGTAATGTTTCCAGGTGTATTCGAATACAGCATATGTGTATTCGAATACACGTCTTTGTAACGTTCAAAAAATTCAAATTTTATATCTTGTATTCGAATACACAGTTGTGTAGTCGAATACAGATTAGTGAGTTTTAGCCTCTGACTTAGCTTGTATTCGACTACATATGTGTGTAGTCGAATACACATATAGCAATTTTGGCCGCTGACTTGAAGTGTAGTCGACTACACATTGTTGTAGTCGAATACAACATTTAAATTTTTGCCTCTGACTTAAGTTGTATTCGAATACAACATGGTGTATTCGAATACACATATGTACTTAGTCAAAAATATGATTTTTAAATACTTTGTTAATGTGGTTTGGACTTTTGAAACTATTTTAAATGCATGTATAAATGTGACTTGTTCTAATGTACTTGAAGTATTGGTTAGTATCATATACCTTTACATTTTATCATCTATTGTTTTTAATTTGAAGCTTATTATGAAGCTTATTGATCTTCTTTTTGATCTTGTTGTATTGTCCATAGTTGGTGGTTTTGTCGTCATCAAAAACATGTAGTTTACAATATTATATTAAGTTAGTATCAAATATATTGATAATTTATATATGAAAATCATATAATTAAAATACCGTACCGTTTCTGGGATAATAGTTTTATTCTTGTCAACAATGTTGTTTGTTTGACAAGGGCACTTTATTGGGATCCATGTAATGTTATTAGACTTTTGCTTCGACACTGTAGCACCTCTATGAGCTCGAAAAACTTTTAAGGCACTATCGAATGATTAAATTTGATTATTTTAGCATGAACAAACATATTATTTATATATATATATATATATATATATATATATATATATATATGTAAGAAATAAATGAATATTACTTACGTGTCGAACATAGTCTTTATTTCGGAGTGATTGTTGTAATTGCCATGCACGGGATCCAAATAGTATATAACATCAGAGACCACATTGATTGCAAATAGCACCCAATGTGCCCTACAACAACAAAAAATTGGTTAAGTAGTTTTGTTTATACACAACTAATAAATTGAATTCTCATCAATTAAAAAAGATAAAATTACGTACCCTGAATTATATGGTGCGAAGAACAATTTATCCTTTTCTATATTTCCTAATAACATATCTACAATGTATTTCTTTACGTTGTCTGGATCGAGTTTCCACATCGACATCTTATGCGGAGACAAGAATGAGTATTTATTTGACAATGTCCTCGTGCACACGACCTTCTCATACAAAAACCTTCAATGAAAATTTTAAACTAGATTAATTACCAATACATTTAATTAATTACCAATAAATGCAATTAAAAGTATTTTTTACATTATGTACAAGCTCATTACAGTAGCACTGAGCTCCTTATATTCGAGAAGTTCGTATATGTGCTCCTTTCCGAGAACTTCCTCATAATCATCTTCGAATATATCTTTATTCATGGGTACGATGCGCGAATCGTGGCTGCTGCCCATGTTCTTTTTTACTTGGATGTCAAGACACGCCCTGTATTTACCAAGGCATGGCTGACTTATTTTAGGAGCAGCAATTACCCTTCGGCCTTTGTGATTTGGCGGCTCTATTAACCTCCAATTTTTGAGGTCTGCTGCCTTTTTTTGGCTGTACGGGTGGTTTATTTATTTGGACCTACAAAAATGAGGTAAAATGTTAGTTTATTGAATCTGAAAAAATGACAAACCTTAGGCAATAAATGTGACAAACCTTTTCGGGAGATGTAACTGATTCGTTTCTGTGAATCTTTTTATCATTCCCTTTAGGCTTAATTTTCAGCATCTAAATATAAATGTGAAATTAAAGTTAGGAGCAGAAAAAAATCAGCAATTAAATATACATATCAATTAAATATACATTTCAATTAATTAAATATACCTTATCGAGGGCAACAAGTTTTGTGGGCCATGCTACGTAACTACCAATAGCGTCGCCTAATAACTGCATATCTCCATTGTTGTCCGATATGGGCAACGGTGCAGTTGGTTCGAAGTATTGTACAATTTTTCTTTTCCCACCTTCCAATGAGTAGGCGAGGACAAGTATAGGACACATGGAGTGACACCCTAAATCAATAGTTAAAACATAAATACGGTTAATATATAAGTTTGTTTAATACATAAGTAATTATATAAGAAAGTAGGTAATTAATTACCTCAGGAATACTATTCAAACCGACGTTGCAACTCGCAGTTTCACTCTCCATTTATATTTCACGTTGGAGCTGATCCGAAAGTTGCTTGTCTTTATTTGTATTCACCAAGAGTGCCACTTGCTCTGATAGGATTCTGAGCTTCTCTAATACTTCCTCGTTGGAAGGTTTTTAGCGCTTCTCTTGAGGAAAAAAACTTTTGGGAGTTACGCCAAATCCATTCCCCCTAACTCGACTGGAATACTCAGGGACATTAAACACTTTACCAAGAATGTTCCTGCAAGTATCCTTGTTGCCCTCCGGATTTTCAGAACTTTGTTCGATAATCTCCTAAAATACATGTAACTTTAAAAAGATAAGTTCAATAGCATTTTTAAAATACAATATTAAAAAGTATTCAAGTGATAAAAACAATATTAAAAATATTAAAAATTAATCACTTATGACAAACGCGGGGTCAAAACGTTTGGAAACAAATGCACTCCATTCATTGTTTGATATAAATGTTTATATATTTTTGGAGGTTCAGCATTTGTGTTTCCTTCTCTATCTTTTAGATAGAAATTTGAGAGATGAGATCTAAATCCACGATGGATCTTCCCAGCAACTCTCAAAACATAACTCTTTCGTCCCTCATCAAGAACAAAAGTCGTCTGCATTCATTAAAAAAATTATAAGTAAAGTATTTCAATGAAAAAAATTATAAATGACAAAAGAGTGGATCAAAAAATTTACTTGAATGTCATTCCATATTATATCTTTGGCATCCTTCAACGCCTTATCTCTCCAATCGTCAATCGTAATTGGGATATTTTGACGAACAAGAGCCCCAATATAGCTTACAAACATAGAGCTGTTGGGGTCAATTGGCTGACCACTCTCATTCTAGCCAACCTAATAAACTCATATAGTAAGTACATGCTATTAAAAAGAGATAAAAAAATACACAGCAAACAGAGTATAGTATAGTATAACCTCAAACTTGGTGCCATTGCTCCTTGCTTTAATCACGTTTTCCATTATAGTTGCACCACGTTTGACTTCATTTTCATAAGTCTTAGTGGTGCCAATTTCTTTATTTTGACATTCTAAATCTTTGTTTGTATCCATTTAACTACAACAAGTTCAACATGCAGTTTAGATAACATCAACAAGCTCAACATGTATCAGTATATCTTAAACAAGCTCAACATGCATTTTAATGATTACAAAAAATTAATAACATCAATACCTGAATAATGGTTCGAAGAAAGATGAAATGCGTAGAAAAGAGGGAACGCATAAAGTTCACAGAAAAATGGTTCACAGAAAAACTGTTTGAAGAAATACGTAATGAGGGTTATGTATTTCAATGAAAATATATTGTGTGCAATGGGAGAGATGATCTTGGATGGAAATAAGGTTCGAAATGAAGGAGTTGATCGTGGAAATACGGTTCGTAATGGACGGGATTATAGGTTTTGAAAAAGAAGAGAAGAACGATGAAGGTTGAGATGATAGTGAAGTTTACATAATGAAGAGGAAACTGAAGGGGTTACTGTTATATATAAAACCCTTTTACAGCGCTTTTTCAAAAAGCGCTCTAAAAGGCCTAAGCCTTTTACAACGCTTGTATGAAAAGCGCTCTAAAAGGCCTCTTTATTTAATTTTTTAAAAGGCTCTTTTACAACACTTTTTCCAATAAGCGCTGCAAAAGACCTCATTGTTTTAGTATGTTATATAATGTTTTTTTAAAGCCTTTTACAGCGCTTGTTCAAATAAGCGTTGTAAAAGGTCTCATTGTTTTGTAAATTTATATGAATGTTATGTTTACAACGCTTCTTCAAATAAGCGCTGTAAAATGTCTCTCTATTTTATTTTTAAAAGAGTCTTTTACAGCGCTTTTTAATGTAAGCGCTGTAAAAGGTCTCTTTATTTTTATAACGATTGCTTAATCATAGGTGAATTAGATAGATACTACTACCATATATTTTAAAATTAATTTAAACAAATCCAAAGTATGACTCTTAACAACATTTGATATGAAATGTATAAATAAATAGTAGTTTTATCTCAGTTAATAGTTTTAGACACGATTAACTAAAATTACAAACTTAAAGTTACTACAAGTGATTAAAGAAATAGACTTAGGCTTTCATACGGTGGGAAGATGTTTAGTCAAACTAGTCATTTTCTTATGATGGAGATAGATAGAGTTGCAGCAGGATTGAGAATCAATGGGGTTGATGAGGAACATCAATATATAATTTCATCAAAGGGACTTGGGGTTGATGAGGAACGTCAACATATTGAGGCCTTTTACATCGCTTTTTAATGTAAGTGCTGTAAAATGTCTCTTTATTTTATTTTCAAAAGGGTCTTTTACAGCGCTTTTTAAAAAAAGCGCTGTAAAATGCCTCAGTATGTTATTTTTTTGTTTGTTTTATTTGGATTCAATATTGGATGATTGCAACTCAGACATTTATTCCAATCGAATTGCCAATCGACTTGACTTGTCCCTGTAACTCAGATATTTAGTAAAATCAATTTCATGACACTTAATTTACTTTATATAAGTGGCGTTATCATAACCAGTAGCAGCAGAAGCAAAAGAGACACTAGTAGCAAACTGTGAGATGTTTTAACTAGGATCCCAATTTGCTGGTATGTATGGTTTGATTCCAAAAGCTTCTGATATGAAATTTGTTGCTATTCTGCCATATTAGTATAAAACACTCAATTCAAATTACATGCATATTTATCACAATAATTTTGATTACATGCATATTTATCACAATAATTCAGATTACATGCATGGCTTACATCAAAAAATTAAACATGTACATTAAGATGCCCTTCTTCTTTTCCTGGTGGGATTCACATTTGTTTGTCCATTTACAATACGAAACTATGTATTAATCCAAATTCCCTCATCATGATCATCTTTAAGATATAAACCATCATCAGTTGAATCAATTTCATGTGGTTGTTGTGATGTTGCAAACAAAAGATCATTACCAACATTTTCATCATTATTGTTATCATCACTTATTTTATTGGTCGATAGGACAACAGACCATTTATCATCAGAAAGATCAGTGACATAAAACACTTGTTGAGCTTGCGACGCTAAAATAAAAAGCTCGTCTTTGTATCCCACCCTATTAAAATCGACAAGCAAGAATCCTGACTCGTCAATCCGAACGCCATTATTATTATCGACCCACTTGCAACCAAATATGGGAACACGAAACATTGTGTAGTCTAACTCCCATATGCGCTCGATAACCCCAAAATATGATAGATTTGCATATATTGGGTTTTTGTCTTTTGTACTTGAGACATGCATCGCTTCAGCTACGAGAGTGACTCCACTATTTTGCATAGTGGTCTGATCATCTTATTCTTTGGTATAAAATGTGTAGCCGTTAATAACATAACCATTGTAAGAAAAGACATGTAAGCTCGGACCATTTGCTAGCCACCTCAATCTCTTTCAAATTGATCCGGGGTCTATATCAAATTTTGACTTTATGTGATTTTTTAACCATGTTATAAAACTTTGATTGTGCTCTCGAGTTATCCAATTTTGATTCCTATTCATGTTCAAACGAGATAACTGATTCATGTGTATTGTAACATACGGTTGAACCTCATCATCATTGTGCAGAACATACAATTGTGCCTTCTAATTCATCTTCTCTAACACGTTTTCCAAAACAACATTTTAAACAAGGACAAACTACTCTATTTGGATCTTTTGCATTCTTCACTGCAAACTCAACAAACTCCTTCACTCCAATTTCACACTCTTTTGACAATCGATTGGTAGACATCTATTTCCTATCCATATTATACGACCTATATAAATGCAGTTACAAAAATAATAAGCTTTCAAAACATATCAACAAGTTTCAAAAAGAAACCAATGTCAACTAACAATTTCAAAACAGAACAGATCATGCGGTATGAGTTTTTGACTAATAGAAATATATAACAATTTCGAAACAGAACAGATCATCTGGTATGAATTTTTAATATGAATTTTTAATTTGACAAAAAAAAATTAAAAAAATACCTGAGACAACTTAGATGACCGCACAGTACGTTGAGGATATGAGGGTTCCCAGAGTAGAACAAAGCGCATGTATTTAATTATTTGAAAGATGTAGAGGATATGAGGGTTCCCAATGTATATAATTATTTGAAAGATGTATTTTACAACGCTTGTACTAAAAGCGCTATAATAGGTAGTAAAATTCAATGAAAGTCCATGTATTTTACAGCGCTTGTGAAAAAAGCGCTGTAATAGGTGGTTCAATTATTTTAAAGCGCATGTATTTTACAGCACTTGTGAAAAAAAGCGCTGTAATAGGTAGTTAAATTGAATGAAAGCGCATGTATTTTACAGCGCATGTGAAAAAAGCGCTGTAAAATAATACGCGAAAGAGCTTCATTTTACTTCATTTTACAGCGCTTTTTTGAAAAGCGCTGTAAAAGCCTTATAACGTTATGCACCAACGTTATATGACCCTACAACAGCGCTTGTCAAAAAAGCGTTGTAAAAGGCTCCGTTATTTTTAAAATATATTTACAACAGCGCTTGTGTTTAGCAAACGCTGTAAAAGGGGCGCTGTTAAATGTCATTGATACAAATTCTTATTAAAATAGATATAGATGTAGAAAGTTTTAAATATATATTAATATATATATATATATATATACCATATAAAAATATTTATCATTAACATTAAATATTTTTTAATGGAAAAATTAGTTTCTTTTTATAACTTTGTGTTGAACAAATCTTCTTTCGTCTTAAATAGCCTTTAAATAGAGTAATAATAAGAATATTTGTTATCGGAACAATCTAACAACTTCTCTCAAAATAAGGTAAATTAATATAAAATATTATTTTATACCTACTTTTAGCAAATTGGTTATATGGTAGATATATTTAAAATAATATTAAAATAATATAAAAACTGTAATATTAATTATATATAAACTATATCAATATAAAAAATTAATAATAATAATAATAATAGAGGGTGAATATTTTTTTCTTTCACATGGTTGATACATAAGATTGTTTTGTTGTTAATATATATTTATATATGTTGTC
>JBBPBT010000072.1:3593497-3607558 GCA_037974875.1 Cicer bijugum | reverse complement strand
ATAGATTATAATAGATATTTATCATTAAGTTAAAGTTGATTTATTTTTGTGATAAAAAGAATATCTTGAGTTACAACTATGATTTGGAAATAATCTTATGTTTAATGTTGAAGTTTATTTAAAAGTTGTAAATTTTTTGTGAGATATAGGATTTCATGCTTCTAGTTGTATTTTTACCATGGTTTCATTATTGAATCCAAAGATGTGTCAGTATTAAAAAAGTCTTGTTGATCCCTCTATTGTTTAATAATTTTTGAAAGTGAACTAAGAAAAGAAATATGTTAATGCGATATATAATATCATAATATGATCTTTAATTTGTATAATGTAATAAATATGCTGATGTGCAAAATCGATGTTGTGAATATTTATTAAATGTTTAATGTGTTGTAGTTGTTGACCGTATACTAACGATGTATGTTGATTGTTATGATTACTATGATAAAAGAACAAAAATTATGCATCGAATGAAAATGTGCAATAAAATTTGATTGCTAATGAGTAGTTACTAAAGATGATGATTTTATTTTTAATTCACGTGGGTTAGAAATAACATTGTATATTTTTTTAATGGAAAAATTAGTTTCTTGGAAATTGTGATCATATTCTTGGAACCACTCAAAGGGTTTTCATTTTGTAGTTAACTTGGTGAGAGGTAACACTAGGCTAGAAAATCACTCTATAAATTTCCTATAGTAATCCACCAATCCTAGGAAACTCCTATGTTCAATCACAAATTTAGGCCACAACCAACTTAGTATTGCATCTATCTTAGTAGAGTCAACTATTACTCATTTACTTGAGATGGCATGTCCTAAAACTTCACCTCCTCAAACCGGAACTCACACTTAAATACTAATGACCAGATGAAGCATACACGAAACATTCAAACAATGATGAATCAATAGTCATAATTAAGTTGGGATTGTCCCTCACTCTTGCAACATCTAGCCAAATATGTAATATTTCCATATTTAAGATGAAGAAACGTTATGTCTTTGCTCAAATTTAATTGCCTTTCATTTTACTTTTGGATTGTCCCTAAGATAGAGAAAGTATCTTGATAGAGCTTCAAACTTGGAGATGTACTCTACAACTGACATATCTCCCTGACAAAGATGAAGAAACGTTATTTCCTTTTGTATGCGAACATTATGGGGAAAATACTTTTCCAGATATACCTCATTAAACTTGTTCGAAGTATTAGGAATTTCCTTGTGTTAGCATACCTCCTATAGTACAATTCCACCAATGCTCAACATCAAACTATAACCTATTAACGGTAAGGTCTAATTTTTGAGTGACAACACAACGTCTGCCTCAACTAGATCAGAACTCCCTCAAAAATACGGTGGATTGTTCTTTCAAAATTCATAAAGTCTAGCATATTGAAGGTTTACGATTGCAACTGATATGACATTGGGCGATCTCAAATGAGAAAATAAGTGAGATACTAGATCACAGTGAAGAATGTGAACAATTTTAAAACAAGTATTGTTCTCAGTTGGTGTTGTAATAGGAAAAATCGACCATAATACCAACGTTCTTCAAAAAATACTTTAGAAATATAAATAATTTTTCTATAAAAAGAAATCACTTTCAAAAATTAATAGAAACCCATGCACTTTAAATTATCAATAATTCGCATATATAATAATAAGATAAATCAGATACACACATTTATTTTATTGAAAATAAATCGATTAGTTTAATAACGTCCCATTATTATATGGGAGATGTACTACTTTCATGAACTGCGTACCAACTTATCATGTCGAGCATCAACTCATCTAGTGTGGGGAACAAAATTCATTTGTGTGGAATTTAAAACTCATCCCATATGGGGTATAAGACCCATCTATATATATGGAGCACATATATAGCTCATTTGGGTAAATAACTATGGGGTACAAGTCTCATCCATATGAAGTATAAGCTCATCTGAACCACATAGAGGGTGAATATTTTTTTCTTTCACATGATTGATAAATAAGATTGTTTTGTTGTTAATATATATTTATATATGTGGTCAAACTGAATTAAATATTCAAAAGTTAACTTTATGAAATTTAATTATTTAATTATATAAGAAAAAACAATTTTGTCCAATAAATAAAATTAACTATTCTTTATCTCATAAAATATACCCATTTCTCCCGCAATACTTCTTACATTTTACTATTCCAATAAAAATAACTTTATATTTGACTATTTCACATAAATTATGAAAAAATTATAAATAAATAAAGCAAATGGTGATTATATTCAATTATCAATATTGATGTACTTTTATTAAATAAATAAAAAATCATAAAGAAGTTAGTTTAGATTAATGTTTGCAATATTAATTAGAGGGTATAGTTGAAAGAAAAAAAATTTTAAATTAAAAATTACATTGTTTTGCGACAATTTTAGTTGTTTAAAATTTGAGAAGTATTATTGGTCAAAGGGAATATTAAATATCATAAAAACATTTATCATAATTTCTAGAAGTCAAATATAAATATATAGCTATTTTATTTTATAATATATATACTGATTTAGGTAAAGTATTAATTTGATGTTATCACTACGCAAAAAATAGCCTTTTGCAGCTCTCTTTTTAAGCCTTTTACAACGTTTTTTCAAAAAAAAAAAAGGCGTTGTGGAATCCAGCGCTGTAAAAGATACAACAGCGCTTTTAAAAAAGTACTATAAATCATGTAAATATAACATGCGCTTGTTATGCGCATTTTACAGCGCTTATTTCAACAAGCGCTGTAAAATGTGCATATAAAATTCGTAAACTAGGTGTGCCTTTTACAGTGCTTTTTACAAAAAACGCTGTAAAAGGCAGACCCATAATTCATATACTTGGTGTACCTTTTACAGCGCTTTTTAAAACAAGCGCTGTAAAAGGCAGACCCATAATACATATATATGGTGTACCTTTTACAGCGCTTTTTAAAAAAAGCGCTGT
Organism: Cicer bijugum; assembly: GCA_037974875.1. Classification (NCBI taxonomy): domain Eukaryota; kingdom Viridiplantae; phylum Streptophyta; class Magnoliopsida; order Fabales; family Fabaceae; genus Cicer; species Cicer bijugum. The sequence goes on along the minus strand of JBBPBT010000072.1, from coordinate 3,604,599 downwards.
AAAAGGCAGACCCAAAATTCATATATTTGGTGTACCTTTTACAACGCTTTTTAAAAAAAGCGCTGTAAAAGGGAGACCCATAATTCATATACTTGGTGTACCTTTTATAGCGCTTTTTAATAAAAGCGCTGTAAAAGGTCCACCCAATGCACATTTTACAGCGCTTTTTCAAAAAAGCTTTCATAAAAGCGCTGTAAATTGTGTATTTTTTTTAAAAAATGTTGTAAATTAAATTTTTGAAAATCGCTTTTTAGCTTTTTATATCATTTTTTTAGAAAGCGTTGTCTTTTATCTTTTTATCCAAAATTATTTTGATCCAGTTCACACAACACAACACAACCAGATACATATATATAACCCTGTAACACTGTAATTTACAATAAGCAGTTCACACAATCAGATACACACACATATATATATAACCCTGTAACACTGTAATTTACAACTGAGTTAACTACATATACATTGAACCTAATTTACAACCTAATTAACTACATATTCATATGCATGTTTATTTATTGTCCTATGATCATATACATATAATAACTAAAAAAAAATACAGAATATGCACTAGCTACCATATAATATTCAGATCCCTTGGCCAGCAGCATGCTATTTCATAGAAAATCAAATAATTTTCATTTCAAGCACATACTCACACCATTCTTCCTTTAATTCCATTAGATCATCCTTAGAATATGATGAACTGGAATTGTCAAAGTACTCCAATATAAAAATTGAACATATTATATTAAGTTAGTATCAAATATATAGATAATTTATATATGAAAATCGTATAATTAAAATACCGTACTGTTTCTGGGATAATAGTTTTATTCTTGTCAACAATCTCCTTCATGAATCTCAATACATAGTACCCACAATCGATGTTGTTTGTTTGACGAGGGCACTTTATTGGGATCCATGTAATGTTATTAGACTTTTGCTTCGACACTGTAGCACCTCTTTGAGCTTGAAAAACTTTTAAGGCACTATCGAATGAATAAATTTGATTATTTTAGCATGAACAAACACATTATATATATATATGTAAGAAATAAATGAATATTACTTACGTGTCGAACATAGTCTTTATTTCGGAGTGATTGTTGTAATTGCCATTCACGGGATCCAAATAGTATATAACTAGAGACCACATTGATTGCAAATAGGACCCAATGTGCCCTACAACAACAAAAAATTGGTTAAGTAGTTTTGTTTATACACAACTAATAAATTAAATTCTCATCAAATAAAAAATGATAAAATTTTGTACCCTAAATTATTTGGTGTGAAGAACAATTTATCCTTTTCTATATTTCCTAATAACATATCTACAATGTATTTCTTTACGTTGTCTGGATCGAGTTTCCACATCGACATCTTATGCGGAGACAAGAATGAGTATTTATTTGCACAATTTCCTCGTGCACACGACCTTCTCATACAAAAACCTTCAATGAAAATTTTAAACTAGATTAATTACCCATACATTTAATTAATTACCAATAAATGCAACTAAAAGTATTTTTTACCTTAAGTACAAGCTCATTACAGTAGCACTGAGCTCCTTATATTCGAGAAGTTCGTATATGTGCTCCTTTCCGAGAAATTCCTCATAATCATCTTCGAATATATCTTTATTCATGGGTACGATGCGTGAATCGTTGCTGCTGCCCATGTTCTTTTTTACTTGTATGTCAAGACACGCCCCGTATTTACCAAGGCATGGCTGACTTATTTTAGGAGCAGCAGCAGCAACCGATTTTCCCCGGTCCAATTTTTTTCTTGCTGCATGTTTGGCAGCTTTATTACCCTTCGGCCTTTGTGATTTGGCAGCTCTATTAACCTCCAATTTTTTAGGTCTGCTGCCTTCTTTTGGCTGTACGGGTGGTTTATTTATTTGGACCTACAAAACTGAGGTAAAATGTTAGTTTATTGAATCTGAAAAAATGACAAACCTTAGGCAATAAATGTGACAAACCTTTTCAGTAGATGTAACTGATTCGTTTCTAGGAATCTTTTTATCATTCCCTTTAGGCTTAATTTTCTGCATCTAAATATAAATGTGAAATTAAAGTTAGGAGCGGAAAAAAATATGGTGGATTGTTCTTTCAAAATTCATAAAGTCTAGCATATTGAAGGTTTACGATTGCAACTGATATGACATTGGGCGATCTCAAATGAGAAAATAAGTGAGATACTAGATCACATTGAAGAATGTGAGCAATTTTAAAACAAGTATTGTTCTCAGTTGGTGTTGTAACAGGAAAAATCGACCATAATACCAACGTTCTTCAAAAAATACTTGAGAAATATAAATAATTTTTCTATAAAAAGAAATCACTTTCAAAAATTAATAGAAACCCATGCACTTCAAATTATCAATAATTCGCATATATAATAATAAGATAAATCAGATACACACATTTATTTTATTGAAAATAAATCGATTAGTTTAATAACGTCCCATTGTTATATGGGAGATGTACTATTTTCACGAAGTGCGTATCAGCTTATCATGTCGAGCATCAACTCATCTAGTGTGGGGAACAAAATTCATTTGTGTGGAATTTAAAACTCATCCCATATGGGGTATAAGACCCATCTATATATATGGAGCACATATATAGCTCATTTGGGTAAATAACTATGGGGTACAAGTCTCATCCATATGAAGTATAAGCTCATCTGATCGAACCACATAGAGGGTGAATATTTTTTTCTTTCACATGATTGATAAATAAGATTGTTTTGTTGTTAATATATATTTATATATGTGGTCAAATTGAATTAAATATTTAAAAGTTAACTTTATGAATTTTAATTATTTAATTATATAAGAAAAAACAATTTTGTCCAATAAATAAAATTAACTATTCTTTATCTCATAAAATATACCCATTTCTCCCGCAATACTTCTTACAGTTTACTATTCCAATAAAAATAACTTTATATTTGACTATTTCACATAAATTATGAAAAAATTATAAATAAATAAAGCAAATGGTGATTATATTCAATTATCAATATTGATGTACTTTTATTATATAAATAAAAAATCATAAAAAAGTTAGTCTAGATTAATGTTTGCAATATTAATTAGAGGGTATAGTTGAAAGAAAAAAAAAATTAAATTAAAAATTACATTGTTTTGCGACAATTTTAGTTGTTTAAAATGTGAGAAGTATTATTGGTCAAAGGGAATATTAAATATCATAAAAACATTTATCATAATTTCTAGAAGTCAAATATAAATATATAGCTATTTTATTTTATAATATATATAGTGATTTAGGTAAAGTATTAATTTGATGTTATCACTACGCCAAAAAGTATTAATTTGATGTTATCACTACGCCAAAAATAGCCTTTTGCAGCGCTCTTTTTAAGCCTTTTACAATGCTTTTTCGAAAAAAAAAAAGCGTTGTGGAATCGAGCGCTGTAAAAGATAGAACAGCGCTTTTAAAAAAGCACTATAAATCATATAAATATAACGCTCACTTGTTATGCGCTTTTTACAGCGCTTATTTCAACAAGCGCTGTAAAATGTGCGTATAAAATTCGTATACTAGGTGTGCCTTTTACAGCGCTTTTTACAAAAAACGCTGTAAAAGGGAGATCCATAATTCATATACTTGGTGTACCTTTTACAGCGCTTTTTAAAACAAGCGCTGTAAAAGGGAGACCCATAATTCATATATTTGGTGTACCTTTTACAGCGCTTTTTAAAAAAAGCGCCGTAAAAGGAAGACCCATAATTCATATATTTGGTGTATCTTTTACATCGCTTTTTAAAAAAAGCGCTGTAAAAGGTAGACCCATAATTCATATATTTGGTGTACCTTTTACATCGCTTTTAAAAAAAGCGCTGTAAAAGGGAGACCCATAATTCATATACCGTACTGTTTCTGGGATAATAGTTTTATTCTTGTCAACAATCTCCTTCATGAATCTCAATATGTAGTACCCACAGTAGATGTTGTTTGTTTGACGAGGGCACTTTATTGGGATCCATATAATGTTATTAGACTTTTGCTTTAACACTGTAGCACCTCTTTGAGCTCGAAAAACTTTTAAGGCACTATCGAATGAATAAATTTGATTATTTTAGCATGAACAAACACATTATATATATATATATATATATGTGTAAGAAATAAATGAATATTACTTACGTGTCGAATATAGTCTTTATTTCGGAGTGATTGTTGTAATTGCCATGCACGGGATCCAAATAGTATATAACTTCAGAGACCACATTGATTGCAAATAGCACCCAATGTGCCCTACAACAAAAAAAAATTGGTTAAGTAGTTTTGTTTATACACAACTAATAAATTAAATTCTCATCAATTAAAAAAGATAAAATTTTGTACCCTGAATTATATGGTGCGAAGAACAATTTATCCTTTTCTATATTTCCTAATAACATATCTACAATGTATTTCTTTACGTTGTCTGGATCGAGTTTCCAACTCGACATCTTATGCGGAGACAAGAATGAGTATTTATTTGACAATTTCCTCGTGCACACGACCTTCTCATACAAAAACCTTCAATGAAAATTTTAAACTAGATTAATTACCCATACATTTAATTAATTACCAATAAATGCAACGAAAAGTATTTTTTACCTTAAGTACAAGCTCATTACAGTAGCACTGAGCTCCTTATATTCGAGAAGTTCGTATATGTGCTCCTTTCCGAGAAATTCCTCATAATCATCTTCGAATATATCTTTAATCATGGGTACGATGCGCGAATCGTCGCTGCTGCCCATGTTCTTTTTTCTTTGGATGTCAAGACACGCCCCGTATTTACCAAGGCATGGCTGACTTATTTTAGGAGCAGCAGCAGCGACCGATTTTCCCCGATCCAGTTTTTTTCTTGCTGCAAGTTTGGCAGCTTTATTACCCTTCGGCCTTTGTGATTTGGCAGCTCTATTAACCTCCAATTTTTTAGGTCTGCTGCCTTTTTTTGGCTGTACGGGTGGTTTATTTATTTGGACCTACAAAACTGAGGTAAAATGTTAGTTTATTGAATCTGAAAAAATGAAAAACCTTAGGCAATAAATGTGACAAACCTTTTCGGGAGATGTAACTGATTTGTTTCTGGGAATCTTTTTATCATTCCCTTTAGGCTTAATTTTCTGCATCTAAATATAAATGTGAAATTAAAGTTAGGAGCGGAAAAAAAATCAACAATTAAATATACATATCAATTAAACATACATTTCAATTAATTAAATATACCTTATCGAGGGCAACAAGTTTTGTGGGCCATGCTACGTAACTACCAATAACGTCGCCTAATAACTGCATATCTCCATTGTTGTCCGATATGGGCAACGGTGTAGTTGGTTCGATGTATTGTACAATTTTCCTTTTCCCACATTCCGATGAGTAGGCGAGGACAAGTATAGGACACATGGAGTGACACCCTAAATCAATAGTTAAAACATAAATACGGTTAATATATAAGTTTGTTTAATACATAAGTAATTATATAAGCAAGTAAGTAATTAATTACCTGGGGAATACTATTCAAACAGACGTTGCAACTCGCGGTTTCACTCTCCATTTGTTTTTCACGTTGGAGCTGATCCGGAAGTTTCTTGTCTTTTTTTGTATTCACAAAGAGTGCCACTTGCTCTGATAGGATTCTGAGCTTCTCTAATACTTCCTCGTTGGAAGGTTTTTGGCGCTTCTCTTGAGGAAAAAAACTTTTGGGAGTTACGCCAAATCCTTTCCCCCTAACTCGACCGGAATACTCAGGGACATTAAACACTTTACCAAGAATGTCCCTGCAAGTATCCTTGTTGCCCTCCGGATTTTCTGAACTTTATTCGATAATCTCCTAAAATACATGTAACTTTAAAAAGATAAGTTCAATAGCATTTTTAAAATACAATATTAAAAAGTATTCAAGTGATAAATACAATATTAAAAATATTAAAAATTAATCACTTACGACAAACGCGGGGTCAGAACGTTTGGAAACAAATGCACTCCATTCATCGTTTGATATAAATGTTTATATATTTTTGGAGGTTCAGCATTTGTGTTTCCTTCTCTATCTTTTAGATAGAAATTTGAGAGATGAGATCTAAATCCACGATGGATCTTCCCAGCAACTCTCAAAACATAACTCTTTCGTCCCTCATCAAGTACAAAAGTCGTCTACATTAATGAAAAAATTATAAGTAAAGTATTTCAATTAAAAAAATTATAAATGACAAAAGAGTGGATCAAAAAATTTACTTGAATGTCATTCCATATTATATCTTTGGCATCCTTCAACGCCTTATCTCTCCAATCGTCAATCGTAATTGGGATATTTTGACGAACAAGAGCCCCAATATAGCTTACAAACATAGAGCTGTTGGGGTCATTTGGCTGACAACTCTCATTCCAGCCAACCTAATAAACTTATATAGTAAGTACATGCTATTAAAAAAAGATAAAAAAAAAATACACAGCAAACAGAGTATAGTATAGTATAACCTCAAACTTGGTGCCATTGCTCCTTGGTTTAATCATGTTTTGCATTATAGTTGCAACACGTTTGACTTCATTTTCATTAGTCTTAGTGGTGCCAACTTCTTCATTTTGACATTCTAAATCTTTGTTTGTATCCATTTAACTACAACAAGTTCAACATGCAGTTTAGTATAACATCAACAAGCTCAACATGCATCATGCATTATTCTAAACAAGCTCAACATGTATCAGTATATCTTAAACAAGCTCAACATGCATTTTAATGAATACAAAAAATTAATAACATCAATACCTGTATAATGGTTCGAAGAAAGAAGAAATGCAAAGAAAAGAGGGAACGCAGAAAGTTCACATAAATATGGTTCACAGAAAACGGTTTGAAGAAATACGTAATGAGGGTTACGTATTTCAATGAAAATATATTGTGTGCAATGGGAGAGATGATCTTGGATGGAAATAAGGTTCTAAATGAAGGAGTTGATCGTGGAAATACGGTTCGTAATGGACGGGATTATAGGGTTTGAAAAAGAAGAGAAGAACGATGAAGGTTGAGATGATAGTGAAGTTTACGTAATGAAGAGGAAACTGAAGGGGTTATTGTTATACATAAAACCCGTTTACAGCGCTTTTTTATAACCCTTGTACAGCGCTTTTTGTATGAAAAGCGCTCTAAAAGGCCTCTTTATTTAATTTTTTAAAAGGCTCTTTTACAGCGCTTTTTCCAATAAGCGCTGTAAAAGACCTCATTGTTTTAGTATGTTATATAATATTTTTTTAAAGCCTTTTACAGCGCTTGTTCAAATAAGCGTTGTAAAAGGTCTCTTTATTTTATTTTTAAAAGAGTCTTTTACAGCGCTTATTTGAACAAGCGCTGTAAAAGGCCTCATTGTTTTATTATGTTATATGAATGTTTTTTTTAAAGCCTTTTAAAGCGCTTTTTTAAATGAGCGCCATAAAAGACTTTATTGTTTTGTTATGTTATTTTTGTGTTTTGTTATGTTATTTTTTAAACAAGCTCAACATGCAAAACCCACATAGTAGTAACTGGTCACCACTAAAATCTCTTCCTCTTCACCAAACTCTTCTCCTTTTATGCACCTTCTTCGCAAACATCAAAGCGTACTCTTTCACAATTCAATCTCCACCTCAACACCCTTTTTATCTCTTTACATTCCCTTTCATTCTTAAATCGAAACTTGATCTTCAGGTTCATTACCATGTTGCGAAAAATGGGTTTGAGTATGATGTTTTTGTTAACAACGTGTTTTTTGGGATTCCCATGATGCGTACAAGGTGTTTGAAGAAAATCCTGTTAGAGAAAGTCATGTTAGGTGTGTGATGAATATTATTTTTAAAGCCTTTTACAGCGCTTTTTCAAATAAGCGTTGTAAAATGTCTCATTGTTTTGTAAATTTATATGAATGTTATGTTTACAACGCTTCTTCAGATAAGCGCTGTAAAATGTCTCTTTATTTTATTTTTAAAAGAGTCTTTTACAGCGCTTTTTAATGTAAGTTCTGTAAAATGTCTCTTTATTTTTATAACGATTGCTTAATCGTAGGTGAATTAGATAGATACTACTACCATATGTTTTAAAATTTATTTAAACAAATCAAAAGTATGACTCTTAACAATATATGATATGAAATGCATAAATAAATAGTAGTTTTATCTCAGTTAATAGTTTTAGACATGTCTATTAACTAAAATTCCAAACATAAAGTTACTACAAGTGATTAAAGACATAGACTTAGGCTTTCATATGGTGGGAAGATGTTTAGTCAAACTAGTCATTTTCTTATGATGGAGATAGATAGGGTTGCAGCAGGATTGAGAATCGATGGGGTTGATGAGGAACATCAATATATAATTTCATCAAAGGGACTTGGGGTTGATGAGGAACGTCAACATACTGAGGCCTTTTACAACGCTTTTTAATGTAAGTGCTGTAAAATGTCTCTTTATTTTATTTTCAAAAAGGTCTTTTACAGCGCTTTTTAAAAAAAGCGCTGTAAAGGGCCTCAGTATGTTATTTTTTTGTTTGTTTTATTTGGGTTCAATATTGGATGACTGTAACTCAGACATTTATTCCAATCGAATTCCCAATCGACTTGACTTGTCCCTATAACTCAGATATTTAGTTAAATCAATTTCATGGCACTTAATTTACATTATATAAGTGGCATTATCATAACCAGTAGTAGCTGAAGCAAAAGAGACACTAGTAGCAAACCGTGAGATGTTATAACTAGGATCCAAATATGCTGGTATGTATGGTTTGATTCCAAAAGCTTCTGATATGAAATCTGTTGCTATTCTGCCATATTAGTATAAAACACTCAATTCAAATTACATGCATATTTATCACAATAATTCAGATTACATGCATATTTATCACAATAATTCAGATTACATGCATGGCTTATATAAAACAATTAAACATGTACATTAAGATGCCCTTCTTCTTTTCCTGGTGGGATTCACATTTGTTTGTCCATTTACAATACGAAACGATGGATTAATCCAAATTCCCTCATCATGATCATCTCTAAGATATAAACCATCATCAGTTGAATCAATTTCATGTGGTTGTTGTGATGTTGCAAATAAAAGATCATTACCAACATCTTCATCATTATTGTTATCATCACTTATTTTATTGGTCGATAGGACAACAAACCATTTATCAACAGAAGGATCAGTGACATAAAACACTTGTTGAGCTTGCGACGCTAAAATAAAAGGCTCGTCTTTGTATCCCACCCTTTTAAAATCGACAAGCAAGAATCCTGACTCGTCAATCCGAACGCCATTATTATTATCGACCCACTTGCAACCAAATATGGGAACACGAAACATTGTGTAGTCTAACTCCCATATGCGCTCGATAACCCCAAAATATGATAGATTTGCTTATATTGGGTTTTTGTCTTTTGCACTTGAGACATGCATCGCTTCAGCTACGAGAGTGACTCCACTATTTTGCATAGTGGTCTGATCATCTTATTCTTTGGTATAAAATGTGTAGCCGTTATTAACATAACCATTGTAAGAAAAGACATGTAAGCTCGGACCATTTGCTAGCCACCTCAATCTCTTTGAAATTGATTCGGGTTCTATATCAAATTTTGACTTTATGTGATTTTTTTAACCATGTTATAAAACTTCAATTGTGCTCTCGAGTTATCCAATTTTGATTCCTATACATGTTCAAACGAGATAACTGATCCATGTGTATTGTAACATACGGTTGAACCTCATCATCATTGTGCAGAACATACAATTGTGCCTTCTAATTCCTCTTCTCTAACACGTTTTCCAAAACATCATTTTAAACAAGGACAAACTACTCTATTTGGATCTTTTGCATTCTTCACTGCAAACTCAACAAACTCCTTCACTCCAATTTCACACTCTTTTGACAATCGATTGGCAGACATCTATTTCCTATCCATATTGTACGTCTTATATAAATGCAGTTACAAAAATAATAAGCTTTCAAAACATATCAACAAGTTTCAAAAGGAAACCAATATCAACTAACAATTTCAAAACAGAACAGATCATGCGGTATGAGTTTTTGACTATTAGAAATATATAACAATTTCAAAATAGAACAGATCATGTGGTATGAATTTTTAATTTGACAAAAACAAATTAAAAAATACCTGAGACAACGTAGAAGGCCGCACAGTACGTAGAGGATATGAGGGTTCCCAGAGTAGAACAAAGCGCATGTATTTAATTATTTGAAAGATGTAGAGGATATGAGGGTTCCCAACATATATATTTATTTGGAAGATATATTTTACAGCGCTTGTACTAAAAGCGCTATAATAGGTAGTTAAATTCAATGAAACCCATGTATTTTACAACGCTTGTGAAAAAAGCGCTGTAATAGGTGGTTCAATTATTTTAAAGTGCATGTATTTTACAGCGCTTGTGAAAAAAGCGCTGTAATAGGTAGTTAAATTGAATGAAAGCGCATGTATTTTACAGCGCTTGTGAAAAAAGCACTGTAAAATAATACGCGAAAGAGCTTCGTTTTACTTCATTTTACAGCGCTTTTTTGGAAAGCGCTGTAAAAGCCTTATAACGTTATGCGCCAACGTTATATGACCCTACAACAGCGCTTGTTTTACATCGCTTGTCCAAAAAGCGCTGTAAAAGGCTCCGTTATTTTTAAAATATATTTACAACAGCACTTGTGTTTAGCAAGCGCTGTAAAAGGGGCGCTGTTAAATGTCATTTTTGGCGTAGTGTATCTACTTTTGAAAAAAAAAAGTTGATATTATATTGGTTCTGAGAATTGTCTTTAATAAAAAAATTATTCAAAAAATATAAGTGTTCTTATATTTAAAATCATAAAATTTCCTTACAAGTTTTCTGGAAATTAATTAAGATATTATTTTATATATAAAAAAAATAATGATTCATAACAAATCATATATATAAAACAACCTCTTCATAAGCTTCTGATTTATTTATTGCATTTGATTTTCTTTAAATTTAATAAAATATTCATTGATGCAAATTCTTATTAAAATAGATATAGATGTAGAATGTTTTAAATATATATTAATATATATATATATATAT
>JBBPBT010000072.1:3581412-3593345 GCA_037974875.1 Cicer bijugum | reverse complement strand
TGAATATTTTTTTCTTTCACATGGTTGATACATAAGATTGTTTTGTTGTTAATATATATTTATATATGTTGTCAAATTTGATTAAATATTTAAAAGTTAACTTTATGAAATTTAATTATTTAATTATGTAAAAAAACAATTTTGTCCAATAAATAAAATCAACTATTCTATATCTCATAAAATATACTCATTTCTCCCAGAATAATTCTTACATTTTACTATTTCAATATAAAAAAACTTTATATTTGACTATTTCACATAAATTAAGAAAAAAAAATATAAATAAATAAATAAAGCAAATGGTGATTATATTCAATTATCAATATTAATGTATTTTTATTATCTTAAATAAAAAATCTTAAAAAACATTAGTTCAGATTAATGTGTGCAATATTAATTAGAGGGTATAGTTGAAAGAAACAAAATTAATATATATACAACTATTTTTTTTTTAATATATATACTGATTTAGGTAAAGAAATAATTTGATGTTATCTATTTTTGAAAAAAAAAAGTTGATATTATATTTGTACTGAGAATTGTCTTTAATAAAAAAGCATTCAAAAAATATAAGTGTTCTTATATTTAAAATCATAAAATTTCCTTACTAGTTTTCTGGAAATTAATTAAGATATTATTTTATCCATCATCCAAGAGAACATGGCTACAGGCATGAATAGAGTGCATTTTCTTATTGCAATTTTGTGCATTGCTTTCGTTTTGACTCCATGTAATAAAATTACCACTTCTCTAACTTATTTATTATTTGTATTTTTAGTAGAACAAGGTATGCTATAATCGATTCTCTAATGATAGTTTGAAATACAAATTACTTTGGATTTGGAGGTATTTTTATGTAAAAAATTTGTTAAATTTGTTTTACATGCTTAATTATGTTTAAGGAATTCTACACAATATAATTTCCAGGAAATTTCATACCATATTTGTGCTAACGTCTCTCTACAAAAATGTTTTAAAATACTAAATATTTATGAAATATATTTTGTTTGTGATGTTCAAATTGCGATTGTTAAAAGCTTTGTTTTCTCCCTTGTAAATAGATAATAATATCGTAATAACTATTTACAAGTTCACATGTCACAACCTTGTTTGTGACAAGGAAGGGCAAGTTGAAGGCTGAAGCATATAAGAGATATTAACTTTGAAATTATATATTTTACCTCTTTGGCGTAGGCTGTGACAACAACGGAATATGCGATACGATTTGTAGGAGATATATTCGCGTCTATAGTGGTGGAAAGTGTGTCGACAATAAGTGTTGTTGCGAAACTCGTTGCTGCGGATAATGTAACCATATATTATAAGAGTTCGTTTGATAGACATAATAAAAGATATGATATGAATAAGTTATTATATTATATATTAAATGTTTGATGAACTAATATGATACAATAAATTCATCTAGAATTCTATGTATCCTTTCTCTAGTTGAAATTTCTATCATAAATATGAGTTATGCTAGAAATCAACGTGATATGATAAAAACAGTAGTTTACTCAATTATCCTTATAAAATATAATTTAAAATATAAATAAAAATATAACAAAATATAAAACGAATTTGTGAAATATAATCGAAAATATAAAAATATAAATCTAATCAAATAGAAAAATAATTAATAGAATTTGATAATAAACTTAAAAATAAAATATTAATAATTAATTTAAAAAATATTTATGATTTTACACAAGGGTAGTTTATCTTTTTATATAATTTAATAAATTAGTATTTCACAATTATAAATATGAAAGTTAATTGAAGTTTTAAAATAAATATAATTTATTTAAAAGATATTCTTGCCATTTAAATATAAATTACATCTTATCTTTATTTATATTCTAACAAATAAAATATAATTATTTGATTACACATGATTTTATTTTTAAAATTTAAATATTTAGTATTGTAAATAGATAGTTTTAATATAATGTTATTCCATTACTTATTTACTTTTTTGTTAATTTATAATATTTAAAATATAATAAGTTAATTTCTCCACTTTGACAAAAAAAAAACCCAGATTTTTATCAATCCAAAAACTTTGTGACAAAATTACAATCAAACAAAACTTTATCAAATAGTTTAATCCAATTTAATCAAAATCAAATTGCTAAAAGTAAAGAGTAAGGGTTGAGAAAAAGAAACTATTATTTATATTGGTTCAACCTCAATTGTCCCCGCAAGTGGCCTACATCCAGTCTCCTTGTCAATCATAAGATATTTTCTTACAATATGATTAAATGACAAGTTGTTAATGATTACAAGAATAAGCTCCTTAAGCCAATTGAACAAAAACCCTTTGCTTCAATGCTTTCTGTTATTTTCTTACAATATGATTAAATGACAAGTTGTTATGATTACAAGAATAAGCTCCTTAAGCCAATTGAACAAACACCCTTTGCTTCAATGCTTTTTGTTCCTTATGAATCTTGAAACCTACAATTCTTGAAATCCCTTCATGAATCACCTTGAATTCCAATTTGAAATCAACTGTGAAATTCAATCTCTATGAAGCATTCACCTTTGAATCTTCATCTCTTGTTGATTCAGCTCCTTCAAAGAGTTCAAATGCAAACTGAAAACCCACATTATCCCACTTAGGGTGAAAAGAAATTTCTTCTTTTCCTTTTCTCTTAATTGTACATGATGGATAGTCAAAAGTACAAAGCTCAACCAAGCTAGGAATCTCAGAAACAATCACCCATTCCAAATGTTAACTAAGAGTTTTCTGAAGTGATATTTCGATGAATGGATGAAATTTGAGAGTTTTACAAAATGAATGTTCTTTTTGAATGAATGAAGGTAGGTATATAGTATTTATAGTGTAACATAGAAAAACCACTTTCAATCCATTATATAAATCCAAAACTGATAAGATGATTCGAATCATGTAAAAGGTTATTTGAATCATCATAATTTTACTGATATGATTCGAATCAGAGTCTTAAAAGTATTGTTCTAAACTGTTGTGAATTTTTTTTTGAAAGGAAGATTTCAATCGTGCACAAGGATGATTTGAATCAATCTAATTTCACTGAAATGATTGATTCATAAACAGGGATTATTCGAATCATTATCTTCAAAACTTATTTTTAAATTAAATTTTTGACATGTATTGTGATGCATGTTTTTCAAAGTACTTTGTCATGATATTAATGTTTTTAAGGAAATTTTCAAAAACACCTAATGTGTGAGGGGTTATTGAGATCATTTAATTGCATCAAACTAATCTAATTCTTTAATTGGACAACAATCAAAATAAACTACACTACAAAAAAAATATCTACTGTGACACTCAAGTTTTAGTGATATTTTTTTACCGTCACTATAATTTCTTATAGCTACAGACAGAGTGTCACCTATTCTATATAATAAAATATTTAAGTCCAAAAAATATTCACTTATTTTATTGTGTTTCTTTCCTATTTCCATTTCAGAATCCTTTTCCTATTCTTTTTCTTCTTCTTCTTCTTCTTCTTCTTCTTCTTCGTCTATTTCCTTTTCAAATTTTCTTCTCCTTCTATTTTCTTCTCAAATTTGTTCAAAAGGTATTCTCAATTTCAATTCTCCATTTCATCTCACAAATCATTCAAGCTTTTTCCAATTTCAATTCTCATTTTTCTGTTCAAAAAGCTCATTTCTTCATTGATTCTCGTTTTTCAGTTGAAGTTGAAGAAGCTTTTCCCAATTTCTTCATATTTTTTCGATTCCATCTTCAATGATTCCTTCAATTTCGGATTCAAAAATTCAATGGCTTCATTCACTTCGTTTTTCGATACAACAAACCGATGGAATTTCGATGCTCTCAAGAATTTCGGTCAGATTTCTCCGGTCGTTCAGAATCACCTCAAACAGGTTTTCTCTCCTTTTCATTTCATTCCCGTTAATAATTGCTAGGGTTTTCATAAATTTACTTCATTCTTCAATTTCTAGTTATCTTCGATGTGTTTTTTATTTTTCCTCTTATGGATTACGCCAATTTCGATTATTATAGAGATTTACAATAACTAGGTTTAGAAAATCTTTGAATGATGAAATATATACAATAACTAGTTTTACAATTGGGTTGAATGATTGATTGTAGGTTTATTTGACTGATCATTCCCTTACTTTCTTTCCCATCATTTTTGGTGCTCAATGAACTAAGTACCACATGAGTCCACGGCTTTAGAAGCTGATCATGCAGGCATTTTAGTGTATTAATATTTGTTTCTTCAGTTTTCTTAGTATGAAATTATTGCATTTATTTTCATGATTCTATTGTTCTATTTCAGGCCGCTCAAGAACATGGGATGGGACCAAGGGGATCTGCTCTTATTTGTGGGTATACTAATTATCATAGGCAGCTAAAGTCGAGTTTGGCAGATTTGAAAAAGAAGGAGGTAAGGACTGGCTTGCAAGAACTCCTTAAACTGTTCAAGTTTTGTTATTGGTTCTGCTATGTACCCTGAGTAAAGTATACTTAATTAATGACTGTCATTAAACTTGATTATGAAGAATCATATTCAGTTATTTGTTTTGTATGACTAAATTCATCATGTGATTTGAACTTGTGAATTTCTTTTTATGTATATTAGATGAATTTTCTTTTTTCTTCAATTGTATTTATTTTTTAGCATGTAGCAAATTTTGGAATTTTGGGGTTACATTTCAGGCTTTCTAATTTAAGCACAAAATCATCAATGACAGAGAACAAATTAAACGCATCAACTCACTTGTTTCAAAATCATCTAAAGACTTACCACAAATCTGATACATGAAAACTGCCATTTGTTTTCCTCATTACTTTTCCTGAGCTTGGCAAGTCTATCTTCCAATTTTTGTCTTTTCAAAAGATAATCTATTACAGCCTCTTGATATGTCTTAAACCTGCGTTGTAGTTGTTCAGCTACGCCAGGAGACGGTGAGATTGTAGGCCTTGTATCACCTAAGCCGTAGATAATGTGTGTGGTTAATATCTTGGTCGGACAGGTTGCGTAGAATAATACTTTTGATAAGGCATATCCATGTTTTAATGTTGGTTAGTCTGATCCACAGTCTACTTCTAATTTGTCCAAAATAGTGATGTTATTTAATTTATAATGTAGAATTTTTCACTTAAAGAAGCATGTGCCTGAATATGTTATATTAAATATCAATTACTCTGTATGTTAGAGGGAGAGAGAGAAAGAACCCTACTTTACTTGCTTAATATATCCTTGATGATCACGAACCGCAGGCATTTGCAGATGAGCTTGGTATCCCTTTCCTTGAGACAAGTGCTAAAGACTCAATAAATGTGGAGCAGGCTTTCTTAACTATGGCAGCAGAGATTAAGAACAAGTATCTAATTTTTCTAGCCTCCACTGTTCTCCTTTGGGATCATATCAATTCACAAATGCTTAGTATACTTATTATTTTTCTCTTTCTTCAATTACTTTTGAACATGTTGGGATTTTCAACATGTACAATATTCAAATTAACAGTAGGTCATGAGGAGCTTGTGCCATTTTCTTTTCCTTTTTAAATGACAGTTTTAATGTTTATATTATTTATGTGTCAATGATAGCATACGCTTTATAAAATAATAACAACTTCATTGAAGGAAATATTGATTTTGATAATTTGTCAAAAAAATTGTTTTTGATAAAATAAAGAGAGTTAGAATTAGGATGAACTTCACAAGCTAAATTTCCATAATCAAGATTTTGATAATTTACATATAATGTATGCCAACATTTAATCCTTTACAAGTTTTGGATTTGTAATTTGTTTAGTGCTATATTTTATGGAGTATCAATTTTCTGATCACGTTATTCTTATACTTTCTTCATGCACAACATGAGTTCCATTATAAGACAAGTATTAACTTTGAGTTGTTTTGGACCTTGATTTGAATGTGCAGGATGGGAAGCCAACCAGCTGGTAGTAAGTCAGCGGAATCTGTTCAGATGAAGGGGCAACCAATCCCACAGAAGAGCAACTGTTGTGGCTAGGCAGAACTTGTAAATTTCCATCTCTTTTTTACTCTTATTGTAAAATAGAGAGTCCCTGTTTCTTTAATCTGTTATGACATGAATGTTTCAGTCACTGTTAAAACACCATCTATTGAATCGTTGGATAATATAGTTCTGACTCTTATGGGGACTAATCAAATTTAGAGTGAAAGGGATGCAATTTTTCATTCATCATTTATTAGCTTGGTTGCACTACTATGCAGACATATTTCATAAGCGCACACAACAATTTAAGTCCTTTCCAATTTATGCTATGCATTAGACATGTACAATAGATTGAGGGATGGTTGGATCATTAGAAACATATGACAAGGCATATCAAGGTTATTTTGCTCTAGACAAAAATACGATTAGGTCTAAATAGGAAAGAGGTTGGATGTAGACTACCTCAGTAAATGCTGTTTTTCTTTCCATCTTTTTTAGTGTTCAT
Source organism: Cicer bijugum (assembly GCA_037974875.1). Classification (NCBI taxonomy): domain Eukaryota; kingdom Viridiplantae; phylum Streptophyta; class Magnoliopsida; order Fabales; family Fabaceae; genus Cicer; species Cicer bijugum. The sequence continues at coordinate 3,586,898 of JBBPBT010000072.1, read as the reverse complement.
GTTGAAATATGAATATGATATTTTTAGCATGGTTCATTTGTTTCACAGGTTCTGCTTTGCCTGCATTGACAACTGGGCAACCATCACTAATCTCTGCCCACTTTGCCAGAATAAGTTTCAGCTGATTACTTGTGTTCCAGTGAGTGATATAAATTTGCGGAATGCTGCTTTATCTTCATTGCTTTAATATAACTCTTCAGGTTACAATTGAATTTGCTCACCTAATTTATTCTGTTTTGGACCATGCATTTTGTTTGTTGTATTAGCATTATTATGAAACTTGTATGTTATTTATGCTTTTAGTATCTTGAAAATACTATTGGAATTTGGTAATTGGTGCACGGCTAACTGTATGAAACTCACTCGATGCTTTTATAGTGATTTGCTCACCTATTTTGCATGATTGCATCTTAATAACTTTCTATAGTGATTGTATTATTTAACTATATTTAAGTTTAATCGATGTTTTTATGCACTAGTTTAGTTATTGCTTTTGCATTACTTTAAAAGTAACTATTAATCATCTTGAAATCATTGAATTGTTGCTTTCTGGTTTACTCTAAAAATTCAATTTGATTCTAAGTGACATAAAATTATGGCTTAATTAGGAAGTATGATCAACTAAAATTATGAAACTTGGTTGCAATCTTGTGCATATTATTTTGGTTGATTATCTCTGCATTATTTTGATATGCTCATTGATGTATATTTGTTTTCTGTTTTTTGCTCTTCTGATTCTAAATCCAGCTCCAGTTATAGCTATTTTAATTTTGAATCCAGCTCTAGCTTTTCTGATTTTAAATCCTTTGGTTATGATTCTGATTAGCATCAAGTGAATAAAATAGATTTCAAAGCATTGTGAAAATAATAAAATAGATTTTAATTGGATGGCATTTTGTTTTTGTTTTTCTTTGAAGGTTGAATTCATTTTGTGAACATTGATTAGTACTTTCTTGTTTCATGTTGTTATAGTCTGACTCTGTGCTTTTTGAGTCATTGAGGAGGCTTGAGCTGATGGAGCTCTTTGTGGATCTTCTGAAGGTTTGAATTGAAATCTTTTATTGAGACTTATTTGATGAACATGTCATTTTTCCATGTTTTGGGGAAGTTTGTTGGTTAAGTATGTTCTCTAATCCTTAGTAATTAACCTTTTCAGGCAATTGAGATTGGAAAGGTTGTCAATCCTCTCCGAAAGCATGGATCAAAGGAAGTACGTCAACTCAGGCGGACTCTTATCGAGTATGATTCCGTTACTAGATAATTGCCTCTCATTCATAATGGTTTATTTTATAAAAAAAAGATAGATGAGCTTGTTTATTTTCTATACACAGATCAAAGAAAAGGCTTTTATGTTTTAACCAATGTTTTCAAATTGCGGCGCTATAGGGCTATATCATAGAAAAGGCTTTTATGTTCTCTTGCCTGGGATCTATTCTAGACTAATAATTTAATAAATAATAATAGGTTTTAGTGACAGACAATACTGTAGGAATAGATTAAATTTTTATTTATATTTTTCTAGGTTTTAGTGACAGTTATTATTGTAGGTAGAAATAAAAAAAACATATTGTGACACTCCTCAGAGCATGTAGTGACAGTCCTCAAAGTTGACACTAAATCTGGGTGTCACTCAAAGTATTATTGACCTTTACCTACAGTTTATAACTTTTAGTGACGCATTTTGCATGTCACGACACGTCAATTTTTTTGTAGTGCTAGTTCTTTAATTGGACACCAATCAAAATAAACTAGACCTTAGAAGCAAACATGTGAGTCCCACAAAGGCTCATCTTAGAAAAAATATAAAACATCATGCCAAACAACAAGAGGGCGAAAGAGAATTATGGTTGCAATCAAAACAAACATGCATTCACTCAAAATAATCCATACTACATAATAAACAAAAGACTAGTTATACAAATCCAAACCAGTATAGAAATAAAATTTTCCACTATATAACTTGTAAGTCCCTTACTAAACAAATACTTATTTAAGTATTTTTAGCTACCATTTTTATTAAAAATATTTTTTTTTGAATTTGTCAATTCCCTTTTATTTATGGATTAAAGTAACAAAATTTTATTTTTATGAGTGAAATATTATTATTTAATCAGTGTATAAAAATAGTCAAAATAGAACTTTGAAATTTTCAGCTTTTAAAATCAACAGACAATATTATTGCTTTCAAATTTTAAAAACAATTCGAAATTCGACAAAATCTTTTGTTTAAGTTCTTGAGATGCTGTTTGATGTTTGATTTATGTCGGAAAAATATTTTTATGAAAGAAGACTATTAAATGTGATTATTTTAATAATTGAATTATTTTTGTCATAATTATGAATATTATAAATATTTTATGAGCTATATATTATGATAAGATTTACCAGTAAACCTAACTAAATCAGGTTAGATATTTTAATTACAATAGTAAGATGTTACTAGTGAAGTTTACGTTGTTCTCATGAATCCACATCACCACCTTAAATTAAATGAGTGTCCAAAAATTAAGTAGAACACATCACCCTCTTTAAAATAAATGGCCACAGTTCTTCCTCATTTCCATTAAATAGAAAGCAAACACTCCCTCTTCCTTTTTAGAAGCTTCCAATAGCCTTCCTTGTGTTGGTGAGTGAGTTTTGAAGAAAAAAATAGATTTTACACAAGCTCAAGTGAGATTTTGAGGAAGGTTGGAGAACGCAGAAGTTTGGTCTCTTTATTGTGTTGCTAGTGAACTAAGAAACAAAGGTATTAGATAATTTAGAGGAATCGAACTTTTTTCCTACGTAACACATTCTATTATTGTGGAGTAGGCTAAACACCTCAGGTTTTTGTGGATCATTGAAATAGGAAATTTGTTTACAAGTATTTTAAGAGAAAGACATTTTATCATATTTTTATTAGAGAAGTTGTTTCGAAAGAAAACACACTCTTGCTATTAAATATCAGGTTGTTACATTTTGGTGTCAGAACACAATTGATCTTAGAAACGAACTACGTGAGTTGAGGTGTCCTAATTTGATGAGGTGTCGGTTTTGGTGAATTAAACCTATTTGAAGCATCATATATTACTAAACTATTTATTTGCTAGATGTTCACCAAGATACCAACAAAACAAGTAAGTAGGGTTTATAGGTCCTCAATTCTCATTGGTTCCTTTTGGGTGAGCAGCAACATGATTTCATATGACTCTTGTGTGACCCCTTTTTGCAACAATAATGACACACACCAGGTGGTGCATGAAACTTGTCATTCTCTTTGTTAAGTTTCATGTCTCCATTTGTAACTTTTGTTAATTTGGATTTTAAATCAATATTTTATTTTTTCAAACTTACAAAAAATTTACTAATAGAAAACGTCATCCAACTATTACACTATTTAGTCTCTAAGTATAGATATTTTGGGAATTAAGGTCTTATACTAAATCACTTTCTAGTTTTCAAATTTTATCTTCTAAAGTTATAATAATTTTTCTTTGAGATATATTTTTAGTAGCCCTTTTTGCTTCTTAATGATGTTCCAAAATATTACTATACAATTGTTTATAAGATGGTACAACATAAAAATAGTTTGAGTCTGAATCGCTTATCTCACGGTTCCTGCTTTTGAGCCATATAACATAAGGTGAACTCCTCATAATCGATAGAGATGAAAGAAGTAGCTTCATCTTCATTCTACCAAGCTATATATGCCCTCCATATTTTTCTTTTGAGTTGTGCTTAGATGGTGTATTGCATTTCTTATTTTAGAGTGGTTGACAAAGTAATGGAGTTTGTGTCTCTTTTTCTTGATTGTTTGAATTTGATCAATTGAAGAAGCTCTTGGCAAATAATGTTGTAATAGTTATTGTAGTCAAGTTCTTTGTTTCCTTAATTGCAGTCACTTTGGGTTGACATTCCTTGCTTAAATACCTCAAAGTTTTATTTGTTAAATCCTAGTTTGGTATAGTCTTAGCCAAATAATTTAACTTGTTTACATAATGTAAGAAACATTTTTCCAATCCCGTAATGGTTTCATCGTGTTTTCTTTGAAAAAGTTCTCACTCTTGCATTAGTGTATTAATCCTTGAATGTTTCACTTCACTAGTACCCTTATGGAAAACTTCTAAAGTGTATCACATTGATTGTGCAATTTGGCAATGAGACACACAATAATATTCATTAACTTCCAAAGAAAAGTTCAAAATATCGAAGTCATTCCAATCAGCCTCTCATTTGTCAACTACTACACCATTTCTTACAATGGTTGGGACAAAAGTTACATTTACAAATAGCTTTCCAAACCTCCATATCATAGGAGATTATATGTACCTTCATACAACCGTTCTAATAGGCATAGTTCTCTCATTTAAATATAGGAACCCTAGGCTATTATACGTTCTTTAATTTAGGATTTGGGTAAGCCATTAGGACAAATTGATGAGGTTTTTAAACCATTCACATAAGATAAGCAAGGCTCTCGATGCGACTTGTTAGACTCGGTTGCTTCCCAAATCTAGAAAGGGTGATTAAATTTCAAGTACGCAACGAATACAAATAGTTTCAAAACTCTTTCAACAACTAAGCTATGCTTTATTGAACGATTGATAGAGATTATGTAAATTATCAAACTAATAACAACAAAACATATTTGATACAAAATTGATTAAGATAAATGGAATAAATTCAGTCAAGACTTGTGCACAAATTGAAAGAAACAATTCTTATCTTTAATCAGATATTTCCAAGTTAAAAAACTAATTTTTATGAAAAATGAAATTCCAACACAATCTTCAATGGAATTAAGATGAAGAAAAGTTTCAATGTTGATACGATAAATTTATGCGCTAAAAAAAATCAAATATTTATGAATTCAAAATTACATTTCGTGAACAATACATAATCAAACGAAACTTTTTAAATTGCATAGATTTGGAATAAAAGTGCATAGATCTATGTTTAAAAAGTTGATTTTGATAAATAAAAAGAAACATGGATCCAAGTTATTAAATTGTGATTTTCATTTTGTCGAAATTACATGTTTTCAACAGAAATTACATATATTATTGGTCTATGTTTTAATTTTGAGAGATAACTAGGATCAGACCTATGCGTTGTGTGGTTAGTATAAGAGTTCTTTGTGCTTTTTGTTTAAATAATTTTTTTATTAATTAAAATTTATGCATTGATTATATATCTAATTATAATTATTGTATAATTTTTTTTAATTCTTAAATATAATTTATAGAAATATAATATTTGTGATGGTAAATTGTAACCACCAAAATCCATCAATTTCATTCTTGTTGCAATGAACAACCAAACAAAGTATATATATAAATTATGTTATTAATTACGAAATATCATAAACTTTTTCTGGAAGTAATACTAATACTAATACATGTTCATGTTAGTTAAGATCAAATTATACTTCTTTCGAGTGAGACTCAACTGAAAAAAGACTAACCATAAAATAAATGTAAGCACATATATGGAGACAAAATAGGATA
>JBBPBT010000072.1:3514320-3581182 GCA_037974875.1 Cicer bijugum | reverse complement strand
CTTTATTATAATAGGAAACATGAAATTAAACATGTTTAATTAATCAAGTAAATTTTGAAATAAGCAATATATGTGAGGTCGAGGTTTTTTGTTTGAATAAGAGAAAGACACACACCAATTATTAAATGTATAAAATTAGACATAACAGCTTCAAATAAACTATTTTGATGGAAAAAATTATCAACAAACTATTTAAGTTAGAATGTACATAATGAATTATCTAACTTAGTTCATCTATCGTAGTGTTTTATTTTCACCACGAACTTTTATCTGAACTCCTTATTTTCATTTTTTTTTCAGCATCCAAACTTATGGAAAATAATTACAGTTAGTTGAGTAAAACAACTACATAGTTAAAGATTAATTATTTTGTTTGACATCATAAATGTCTTTTTATTTATTTATTTATTTGAGCTAGTATACCTAATATTGCGTATTTCCTTCAATTTGAATTTTTATAGATTCCAAAATATTCAGTGTAAAGAACATTACATAGAAAATTTCCAATACAAATATTTCAAATCAAACACATAAATATTAAACAATTTTTTTTAACAAAAACAACAATTAAGCTGAATGTTGTTTGTTTAGTTGATTGAATATATGCAATATTGGTTGAATCAAATATGCAATGCAGATCCAAAAAGAAGATATAATCAATTTCTTTTAAGTTGATGTAATTGGGGTTTGAGAGGATGGGGTGGGATTGTGGAAATAAAAGAGAATGTTAGGAGATTAAGGGAAGTTAAAAACTCAGTAGCTAGTAAATGCATAAGATGTTTGAAAAAGAGTGTAGTTAATATTATGTTTGTAATTGGAAGAGGTGTGTAACTATTTGAAAAATGCATTAAAATGGTAAAAATGAAACAACAAAATAAGTATTACAAAATTTATTTGGAGAAACATATTGAAGAGAAAAGAAAATGATTATTTTTAAGTTAATAACTCAGCATATATAGTTGGAGGTGACACAATTGTGATTATGTAACATATAAAATACAGATGTGTCATGATCAAAGCTCGAGAGACTATTTTAATAGATTATAATAGATATTTATCATTAAGTTAAAGTTTATTTATTTTTGTGATAAAAAGAATATCTTGAGTTACAACTATGATTTGGAAATAATCTTATGTTTAATGTTGAAGTTTATTTAAAAGTTCTAAATTTTTTGTGAGATATAGGATTTCATGCTTCTAGTTGTATTTTTACCATGGTTTCATTATTGAATCCAAAGATGTGTCAGTATTAAAAAAGTCTTGTTGATTCCTTTATTGTGTAATAAATTTTGAAAGTGAACTAAGAAAAGAAATATGTTAATGCGATATATAATAACATAATATGATGATTAATTTGTATAATGTAATAAATATGATGATGTGCAAAATCGATGTTGTGAATATTTATTAAATGTTTAATGTGTTGTAGTTGTTGATCGTATACTAACGATGTATGTTGATTGTTATGATTACTATGATAAAAGAACAAAAATTATGCATCGAATGAAAATGTGCAATAAAATTTGATTCCTAATGAGTTGTAACAGGAAAAATCGACCATAATACCAACGTTCTTCAAAAAATACTTTAGAAATATAAATAATTTTTCTATAAAAAGAAATCACTTTCAAAAATTAATAGAAACCCATGCACTTTAAATTATCAATAATTCACATTTATAATAATAAGATAAATCAGATACACACATTTATTTTACTGAAAATAAATCGATTAGTTTAATGACATCCCATTGTTATATGGGAGATGTACTACTTTCACGATGTGCGTATCAGCTTATCATGTCGAGCATCAACTCATCTAGTGTGGGGAACAAGATTCATTTGTGTGGAGTTTAAAACTCATCCCATATGGGGTATAAGACCTATCTATATATATGGAGCACATATATAGCTCATTTGGGTAAATAACTATGGGGTACAAGTCTCATCCATATGAAGTATAAGCTCATCTGATCGAACCACATAGAGGGTGAATATTTTTTTCTTTCACATGATTGATAAATAAGATTGTAATGTTGTTAATATATCTTTATATATGTGGTCAAATTGAATTAAATATTTAAAAGTTTACTTTATGAAATTTAATTATTTAATTATATAATAAAAAACAATTTTGTCCAATAAATAAAATTAACTATTCTTTATCTCATAAAATATACTCATTTCTCCCACAATACTTCTTACATTTTACAATTCCAATAAAAGTAACTTTATATTTGACTATTTCACATAAATTAAGAAAAAATTATAAATAAATAAAGCAAATGGTGATTATATTCAATTATCAATATTGATGTACTTTTATTATATAAATAAAAAATGAAAAAAAAGTTAGTTCAGATTAATGTTTGCAATATTAATTAGAGGGTATTGTTGAAAGAAAAAAAAATTAAATTAAAAATTACAATGTTTTGCGACAATTTTAGTTGTTTAAAATGTGGGAAGTATTATTGGTCAAAGGGAATATTAAATATCATAAAAACATTTATCATAATTTCTAGAAGTCAAATATAAATATATAGCTATTTTATTTTTTAATATATATACTGATTTAGGTAAAGTATTAGTTTGATGTTATCACTACGTCAAAAATAGCCTTTTACAACGCTCTTTTTAAGCCATTTACAGCGTTTTTTCAAAAAAAAAAAGTGATGTGGAATCGAGCGCTGTAAATATAACGCGCACTTGTTATGCGCATTTTACAGCGCTTATTTCAACAAGCGCTGTAAAATGTGCATATAAAATTCGTATACTAGGTGTGCCTTTTACAGCGCTTTTTACAAAAAGCGCTGTAAAAGGCAGACCCATAATTTATATACTTGGTGTACCTTTTACAGCGCTTTTTAAAACAAGCGTTGTAAAAGGCAGACCCATAATTCGTATATTTGGTGTACCTTTTACAGCGCTTTTTTAAAAAGAGCTGTAAAAGGCAGACCCATAATTCATATATTTGGTGTACCTTTTACAGCGCTTTTTAAAAAAAGCGCTGTAAAAGGCAGACCCATAATTCATATATTTGGTGTACCTTTTACAGCGGTTTTTAATAAAAGCGCTGTAAAAGGTCCACAAAATGCACATTTTACAGCGCTTTTTCAAAAAAGCGCTGTAAAATGTGTATTTTTTTTAAAAACGTTGTAAATTAAATTTTTGAAAAGCGCTTTTTAGCTTTTTATAGCATTTTTTTTAGAAAGCACTGTCTTTTATCTTTTTATCCAAAATTATTTTGATCCAGTTCACACAACACAACCAGAATCAGTTCACACAACACAACACAACCAAATACATATATATAACCCTGTAACACTGTAATTTACAATAAGCAGTTCACACAATCAGATATATATATATATATAACCCTGTAACACTGTAATTTACAATCTAATTAACTACATATACATTGAACCTAATTTACAACCTAAGTAACTACATATTCATATGCATGTTTATATATTGTCCTATGATCATATACATATAATAACTAAAAAAATATACAGAATATGCACTAGCTACCATATAATATTCAGATCCCTTGGCCAACAGCATGCTATTTCCCAGAAAATCAAATAATTTTCATTTCAAGCACATACTCACACCATTCTTCCTTTAATTCCATTAGATCTTCCTTAGAATATGATGGACTGGAATTGTCAAAGTACTGCAATATAAAAATTGAACATATTATATTAAGTTAGTATCAAATATATAGATAATTTATATATGAAAATCATATAATCAAAATACCGTACCGTTTTAGGGATAATAGTTTTATTCTTGTCAACAATCTCCTTCATGAATCTCAATACATAGTACCCACAGTCGATGTTGTTTGTTTGACGAGGGCACTTTATTGGGATCCATGTAATGTTATTAGACTTTTGCTTCGACACTGTAGCACCTCTTTGAGCTTGAAAAACTTTTAAGGCACTATCGAATGAATAAATATGATTATTTTAGCATGAACAAACCCATTATTTATATATATATTTATATATATAGGTAAGAAATAAATGAATATTACTTACGTGTCGAACATAGTCTTTACTTCGGAGTGATTGTTGTAATTGCCATGTACGGGATCCAAATAGTATATAACTTCTGAGACCGCATTGATTACAAATAGCACCCAATGTGCCCTACAACAACATAAAATTGGTTAAGCAATTTTGTTTATACTCAACTAATAAATTAAATTCTCATCAATTAAAAAAGAAAAAATTACGTACCCTGAATTATATGGTGCGAAGAACAATTTATCCTTTTCTATATTTCCTAATAACATATCTACAATGTATTTCTTTACATTTTCTGGATTGAGTTTCCACATCGACATCTTATGCGGAGACAAGAATGAGTATTTATTTGACAATTTCCTCGTGCACATGACCTTCTCATACAAAAACCTTCAATAAAAATTTTAAACTAGATTAATTACCCATACATTTAAATTTTTTTGAGGTCTGCTGCCTTTTTTTGGCTGTACAGGTGGTTTATATTTATTTGGACCTACAAAAATGAGGTAAAATGTTAGTTTATTGAATCTGAAAAAATGACAAACCTTAGGCAATAAATGTGACAAACCTTTTCGAGAGATGTAACTGATTCGTTTATAGGCGATACTTTGACATGGCCCACATGGATCGGAGTATTGTGCAATACTTCTCCCGAAGTATTGTACAATTTTCCTTTTCCCACCTTCGGATGAGTAGGCGAGGACAAGTATAGGACACATGGAGTGACACCCTAAATCAATAGTTAAAACATAAATACGGTTAATATATAAGTTTGTTTAATACATAAGTAATTACATAAGCAAGTAATTAATTACCTCGGGAATACTATTAAAACCGACGTTGCAACTCGCGGTTTCACTCTCCATTTGTATTTCACGTTGGAGCAGATCCAAAAGTTGCTTGTCTTTATTCGTATTCACCAAGAGTGCCACTTGCTCTGATAGGATTCTGAGCTTCTCTAATACTTCCTCGTTGGTGCCATTGCACCTTGCTTTAATCACGTTTTGCATTATAGTTGCACCATGTTTGACTTCATTTTCATAAGTCTTAGTGGTGTCAACTTCTTCATTTTGACATTCTAAATCTTTGTTTGTATCCATTTAACTACAACAAGTTCAACATGCAGTTTAGTATAACATCAACAAGCTCAACATGCATCATGCATTATTCTAAACAAGCTCAACATGCATTTTAATTATTACAAAAAATTAATAACATCAATACCTGAATAATGGTTCGAAGAAAGATGAAATGCGAAGAAAAGAGGGAACACAGAAAGTTCACAGAAATATGGTTCACAGAAAAACCGTTTGAAGAAATACGTAATGAGGGTTAAATATTTCAATGAAAATATATTGTGTGTAATGGGAGAGATGATCTTGGATGGAAATAAGGTTCGAAATGAAGGAGATGATCGTGGAAATACGGTTCGTAATGGACGGGATTATAGGGTTTGCAAAAGAAGAGAAGAACGATGAAGGTTGAGATGATAGTGAAGTTTACATAATGAAGAGGAAAATATACGGTTCTTATGATGGAGATAGATAGGGTTGCAGTAGGATTGAGAATCGATGGGGTTGATGAGGAACATCAATATATAATTTCATCAAAGGGACTTGGGGTTGATGAGGAACATCGACATACTAAGGCCTTTTACAGTGCTTTTTAATGTAAGTGCTGTAAAATGTCTCTTTATTTTATTTTCAAAAGGGTCTTTTACAGTGCTTTTTAAAAAAAGCGCTGTAAAAGGCCTCAGTATGTTATTTTTTTGTTTGTATTATTTTAGTTCAATATTGGATGACTGTAACTCAGACATTTATTCCAATCGTATTGCCAATCGACTTGACTTGTCCCAGTAACTCAGATATTTAGTTAAATCAATTTCATGGCACTTAATTTACATTATATAAGTGGCATTATCATAACCAGTAGCAGCAGAAGCAAAAGAGACACTAGTAGCAAACTGTGAGATGTTATAACTAGGATCCAAATATGCTAGTATGTATGGTTTGATTCCAAAAGCTTTTGATATGAAATATGTTGCTATTCTGCCATATTAGTATAAAACACTCAATTCAAATTACATGCATATTTATCACAATAATTCCAATTACATGCATATTTATCACAATAATTCAGATTACATGCATATTTATCACAATAATTTAGATTACATGCATGGCTTATATAAAACAATTAAACATGTACATTAAGATACCCTTCTTCTTTTCCTGGTGGGATTCACATTTGTTTGTCCATTTACAATACGAAACGATGGATTAATCCAAATTCCCTCATCATGATCATCTCTAAGATATAAACCATCATCAGTTGAATCAATTTCATGTGGTTGTTGTGATGTTGCAAATAAAAGATCATTACCAACATCTTCATCATTATTGTTATCATCACTTATTTTATTGGTCGATAGGACAACAGACCATTTATCATCAGAAGGATCAGTGACATAAAACACTTGTTGAGCTTGCGACGCTAAAATAAAAGGCTCGTATTTGTATCCCACCCTATTAAAATCGACAAGCAAGAATCCTGACTTGTCAATCCGAACACCATTATTATTATCGACCCACTTGCAACCAAATATGGGAACACGAAACATTGTGTAATCTAACTCCCATATTCGCTCGATAACCCCAAAATATGATAGATTTGCATATATTGGGTTTTTGTCTTTTGCACTTGAGACATGCATCGCTTCAGCTACGAGAGTGACTCCACTATTTTGCAAAGTGGTCTGATCATCTTGTTCTTTGGTATAAAATGTGTAGCCGTTAATAACATAACCAGTGTAAGAAAAGACATGTAAGCTCAGACCATTTGCTAGCCACCTCAATCTCTTTGAAATTGATTCGGGGTCTATATCAAATTTTGACTTTATGTGATTTTTTAACCATGTTATAAAACTTCGATTGTGCTCTCGAGTTATCCTATTTTGATTCCTATTCATGTTCAAACAAGATTACCGATCCATGTGTATTGTAACATACAGTTGAACCTCATCATCATTGTGCAGAACATACAATTGTGTCTGCTCCCATTCTGTCCTTGATATAGTCAGTAGTCTCCTGCCAATTGTCCCTTCTCCTGATATTCTTCCCGAATGACGAGACATGGGAAGCCCTATGGATTCATCATTGGACAGATATTCAGTACAAAATTCAACAGCCTCTTCAACAATGTATTGTTCAGCAATACAACCTTCTGGTCGACTTCTACTTTTTTCGTACCCTTTTAATATTTTCATATATCGTTCTATCGGATACATCCATCTCATATAAGCTGGCCCCCAAAGTTGTGTCTCCTTATAATTTCAAATTCTTAAGTTCAAACCTATATAAGTTCAAATTCTTTTTACGATAAATTTATTTAATTTTTATATTAGAATTATATAAAATTAAATGTAATTAATGATATTTTTATTATATTTAATTTAGTTATTTTACTTATAATTTAAAGACACTGATATTTAAAACTAGACTATAGAAACAAACCAAAACCAAATTAAACTAGCCGTTAAAGTGTGTTCCTAAATTTTAGTTTTTCAATTGAAAAGGTGCGCGTGGAACTTTCAGACCGGAAACAGAAGGTAACAAACACAAGAATTTTATTAAAATCCAACTACCTTATCTTACTAATATTTTATCACTTGTATTTCTTAAAAAAAAATTGTCAACACACTATATATTCTCACTAAAGGTAGCTTCCATATTTTACATACTATCATTCATTTCACAACCGTGAATATTTTGTTCTCATTGAATATCACACATTATTATGGATTGTTTAAGGTCAAACTCAAATGGTTATCATTATATATCTAATAGTGTGATTAATGTTGGAACAACGATGAACTCTTGTGATAATCATATAATACAAAATAACTGTCCAGCAAATATTTCACTTTCTAAGTATCATCCTTCTATTCCTCACGTGACAGACAATAACAATAGAAATAATGATGTCGTATTTGAAAATAATATTTCATCTCATCAACCGATGAATAAAGTAAATTATTCTAAACAATCGAGAAAGAAAGTGTTTCATTGGACAAAGAAGAACACGAGTAAGATTTTTCTATTAACTCTTCCTTTTATTTTATATAAGATTTTTCTATTAACTCTTTCTTTTCTTTTATATATTTTATGTGATAAATTACTATGTTTAATAATTTAATATCAACAATAAATTAAACTAATCTCATAATCAGTGGCGGATCTTGCCCAAAATATTTGACAACATTAAGTTATAAATTACTTTTTTCACAAGCGCTGTAAAATACATGCGCTTTCAAATAATTGAACTATCTATTATAGCGCTTTTTCTAACAAGCGCTGTAAAATACATGCGCTTTCATTGAATTTAACTACCTATTACAGCGCTTTTTTCACATGCGCTGTAAAATACATCTTTCAAATAATTATATACGTTGGAAACCCTCATATCATCTTCATCTTTCAAATAAGTGAACCCTAATATCCTCTACGTATTGTGCAGCCATCTACGTTGTCTCAGGTATTTTTTAATTTGTTTTTGTCAAAAAATCTTTAGTTTTTTAATAATTGAAAACTAAAAATTGTTATATATATATATATATATATATATTAAATCTCTTCTACACATATATACCACATGATCTGTTATGTTTTGAAATTGTCAAAAATTGTCAAAAACTCATACCACATGATATGTTCTGTTTTGAAATTGTTAGTTGATATTGGATTCGTTATGAAACTTGTTGATATGTTTATTAGTTTTGTAACTGCATTTAAAGCTTATTAGTTTTTTGTAAATGCATTTACATAGGTGGTATAATATGGATAGGAAATGGATGTCAGCCAATCGATTGTCAAAAGTGTATGAAATTGGAGTGAAGGAGTTTGTTGAGTTTGCAGTGAAGAATGCAAAAGATCCAAATAAAGTAGTTTGTCCTTGTTTAAAATGTTGTTTTGGAAAACGTGTTAGAGAAGATGAATTAGAAGGACATCTAGTATGTAATGGAATTGATCAAAGCTACACATGTTGGATAAGACATGGTGAGAAAAAAAAAAGGAAACATTAATTTTGAGAAAAGTTCGACATATGCTTCAACTGACTTCGATACAGATACATATGAGCCGGACCGAGTTGATGAGATCGCAAAAGCAGTTGAAGAAGATCTTCGAGATTATCCTAAAATGTTTGAAAGTTTGTTGAGTGATGCAGAGAAAGAATTATATAATGGTTGTACTAAATTCACAAGGCTGTCGGGGATATTAAAGTTGTACAACTTAAAAGCGAGTAATGGATGGTCTGATAAAAGCTTTACAGAATTATTAACACTCATAAAAGATATGTTGCCAGATGATAACGAACTTCCCAGTCGAACATACGAGGCTAAACGGATTTTGTGTTCTATTGGCATGAGTTACAAAAGGATTCATGCGTGTCCTAACGATTACATTTTATTTCGAAATGAATATGAACTACTTAAGGCGTGTCCGAAATGCAATGTCTCTCGATATAAGAAGAAAGAATCTACTCCAGCAAAAGTCGTGTGGTATTTTCCTATAATACCAAGATTTAGGCGCATGTACCACAGTGAAGAAGATTCAAAACACTTGACATGGCATGCAGATGAAAGAATTAGAGATGGAATGTTTCGACACCCTACAGATTCCACACAATGGGCAAAAATTGATCACGAGTATCCTAATTTTGGGATAGAGTCAAGAAATCTAAGACTTGCACTTTCTACTAATGGAATGAATCCACATGGTCTTCAAAGCATCTCACACAGCACGTGGCCTGTGATTTTGGTAATATATAACCTACCTCCATGGTTATGTATGAAGCGTAAGTTTATGATGTTGTCTCTATTAATTTCTGGACCCAAACAAACAGGGAATGATATCGACGTACACTTGACTCCTCTAATCGAAGATTTAAAACGTATGTGGGAGACAAGTGTTGAAGTTTATGATGGGTATAAGAAAGAATGTTTCAATTTGAGGGCTATGTTGTTCGGCACAATTAATGATTTTCCAGCATATGGTAATTTATCAGGATATAGCATTAAAGGTCAGTGTGCATGTCCTATATGTGAAGAGAGTACAAATTGGATGCGTTTGAAACATTGTAAGAAGAATGTGTTTCTTGGACATCGTAGATTTTTACCTTATCGTCCTCAGTATCGTGGGTGGAGAAATGCATTTAATGGAAAATCAGAGGAAGGTAAAGCTCCTTTAGCACCGACTAGATATCAAATACTTGAAAAAGTACAAGGTTTGACCCATAAATTTGGCAAACCTTTTGCGGGAGAGCTGGTCAAAACTGGGTGGAAGAAAAAGTCAATTTTCTTTGAATTGCCATATTGGAAGTCATTGTATATAAGACATTTCATCGATGTGATGCGTATTGAAAAAAATGTATTTGATAGTGTTATTGGTACATTACTCAATGTTCCAGGAAAGTCTAAAGATGGCATCAACGCAAGATTGGACTTGGTCGATATGGGAATAAGAAATGAATTGGCTCTAGTAAAGAAAGGAAATCGCACGTATCTACCTCCAGCCGCTCATACTCTATCTAGAAAGGAAAAAATTGTTTTATGTAAATTTCTACACGAAGTTAAAGTTCCAGAAGGATACTCTTCGAACATTAAAAATTTGGTCTGTATGAAAGACCTCAAGTTAAAAGGTTTGAAGACCCATGATTGTCATATTCTAATGGAGCATTTGCTACCAATAGGTATACGTTCCATTTTACCTTAAAAAGTTCGACTAGCCTCGACTAGATTATGTTTCTTCTTCAGGGAAATTTGTAGTAAAGTGATCGACCCTCAGAAATTACCGACATTGCAGAGGGAAATTGTTGTTACTTTGTGTGAGCTTGAAATGTATTTCCCACCATCGTTTTTTGATATAATGGTTCACCTTACTGTTCATTTGGTTAAGGAGACACAACTTTATGGGCCAGCTTATATGAGATGGATGTATCCGATAGAACGATATATGAAAATATTAAAAGGGTACGTAAAAAGTAGAAGTCGACCAGAAGGTTGTATTGCTGAACGATACATTGTTGAAGAGGCTGCTGAATTTTGTACTGAATATCTGTCCAATGTTGAATCCATAGGGCTTCCCATGTCTCGTCATTCGGGAAGAATATCAGGAGAAGGGATAATTGGAAGGAGACTGCTAACTATATCAAGGACAATTGTATGTTCTGCACAATGATGATGAGGTTCAATCGTATGTTACAATACACATGGATCAGTTATCTCGTTTGAACATGAATAGGAATCAAAATTGGATAACTCGAGAGCACAATCGAAGTTTTATAATAAGGTTAAAAAATCACATAAAGTCAAAATTTGATATAGACCCCAGATCAATTTCACAGAGATTGAGGTGGCTAGCAAATGGTCCGAGCTTACATGTCTTTTCTTACAATAGTTATGTTATTAACGGCTACATATTTTATACCAAAGAACAAGATGATCAGACCACTATGCAAAATAGTGGAGTCACTCTCGTAGCTGAAGCGATGCATGTCTCTAGTGCAAAAGACAAAAACTCAATATATGCAAATCTATCATATTTTGGGGTTATCGAGCGCATATGGGAGTTAGACTACACAATGTTTCGTGTTCCCATATTTGGCTGCAAGTGGGTCGATAATAATAATGGCGTTCGGATTGATGAGTCAGGATTCTTGCTTGTGGATTTTAATAGGGTGGGATACAAAGACGAGCCTTTTTTTTTTAGCGTCGCAAGCTCAACAAGTGTTTTATGTTACTGATCCTTCTGATGATAAATGGTCTGTTGTCCTATCGACCAATAAAATAAGTGATGATAACAATAATGATGAAGATGTTGGAAATGATCTTTTATTTGCAACATCACAACAACCACATGAAATTAATTCAACTGATGACAGTTTATATCTTAGAGATGATCATGATGAGGGAATTTGAATTAATCCATCGTTTCGTATTGTAAATGGACAAACAAATGTGAATCCCACCAGGAAAAGAAGAAGGGCATCTTAATGTACATGTTTAATTGTTTTATATAAGCCATGCATGTAATCTGAATTATTGTTGTAATTTGAATTATTGTTCTATTCTGGTTTTATTCAGGAAGGAGATTATTTGAAACCTGCTTTTACAAAAGTAGTAGTGTAAGTTATGAGACACTTCTGTTGTGTTTACTTTCTAATTTTTTTATGAAATGTCAGTTATAAGGTTTGGTAATAAAAGTGTACCAATGTCTGCTATTTCATTAGTTGTCTTTAAGGCTTGTGATTTGTGATAAGGAAGTGTTTGATATATGGAAGGATGTTGAGAAGGCTAAGGCGAATGTTTATATTCAAATTGCTAATAGCAATAATATTCAGTCTCTTAAGTCTAATTAGTAATTGTACAAATTATCAACTACATGTTGAAATGATTGTTAACATTAAATTTTAATAAGCATCTTTATTTTTATTATTGAGATAATGACTTAAATTATATTAGTTTGATCAAACACACAAATCAAATAGTAGTGGTTTGTATGTAAGAAGAAAATTACAAACGATGCCTCTCACGAAATGCACACTTTTGGGGATTCCCATGATGCGTACAAATATAACCTTCATCAGACACCAAATGTATCTTTATTTTATTTTTAAAAGGGCCTTTTACAACGCTTTTCCAAATAAGCGCTGTAAAAGGTATCTTCATCAGACACTTTTGGGGATTTCCATGATGCCTCTCACGAAATCCTATTAGAGAAAGTCATGTTAGGTGTTTGATGAATATTATTTTTAAAGCCTTTTACAGCGCTTTTGTTATAAAGCGCTGTAAAAGGCTCTTTGAAAAATAAAATAAAGAGACATTTTACAGCGCTTATTTGGAAAAGCGCTGTAAAAGGCCCTTTTAAAAATAAAATAAAGATACATTTGGTGTATGATGAAGGTTATATTTGGTGTCTGATGAAGAGAGCTTTTAAAGCGCTTACTTGGAAAAGCGCTGTAAAAGGGCCTTTTAAAAAATTAAATAACAGGACCTTATCTAATAGGATTTTCTTCAAACACCTTGTACGCGTTTGCATTCTAGTGGAGGGAGTTATTATTAATGTTGTGATAAATTTGAGTACGACCGTATTCTCTTTTAATAAATTTGCTTATATATAAAATAAAATAAAAACTTTAAGAATCTCTCCAACCATAAGTACATATATTTGGGAAAAGAAACATTAATAAATAATTTTTATAAATGGTAAAATTACATTAATGTAATAGACATGGACACAATGAGTGTATTAATAATTAATTAGATGTTGAAATCAATTAAATTAAAAATGTGGGAAAAGTGATATAAGGACGCAACCATTTTTGACAGAGGTTGTATTATTTTCAAATTGAGGTTGTAAAATAAAGAGACCTTTTACAGCGCTTATTTGGAAAAGCGCTGTAAAAGAGCTTTTTAAAAAATTAAATAAGGACGCCTTTTACAGCGCTTGTTTAACAAGCGCTGTAAAAGGCTTTAAATATAACATTCATCAGACAACTAACAGGACCTTATCTAACAGGATTTTCTTCAAACACCTTGTACGCATTTTTGGCAAAAACACATTGTTAACAGGCTCTTTAACAAAAACATATTGTTAACAAAAACATCAGACTCAAATCCATTTTTCGCAACATGGCAATGAACCTGAAGAACAAGTTTCGATTTAAGAAGGAATGTAAAGAGATAAAAAGGTTGTTGAACCTGAAGAACAAGTTTCGATTTCAGAATGAAAGGGAATGTAAAGAGATAAAAAGGGTGTTGAGGAGTAAGCTTTGATGTTTGTGAATAAGATGCATAAAAGGAGTTTGGTGAAGAGGAAGAGTTTAAAAAATAACATAACAAAACACAAAAATAACATAAATAAACAATAAGGCCTTTTACAGCGCTCTTTTAACAAAGCGTTGTAAAACAATGTAAAAAAAACATTCATATAACATAATATAATAAGGAGGTCTATTACAGCGCTTGTTCAAATAAGCGCTGTAAAAGACTCTTTTAAAAATAAAATAAAGAGACCTTTTACAGCGCTTATTTGTAAAAGCGCTGTAAAAGGCTTTAAAAAAACATTATATAACATTCTAAATCAATGAGGTCTTTTACAGCGCTTATTTGGAAAAGCGCTGTAAAAGAGCCTTTTAAAAAATTAAATAAGAACGCCTTTTAGAGCGCTTTTTTAACAAGCGCTGTAAAAGGCTTAGGCCTTTTAGAGCCTTTTAGAGCGCTCATTGAAAAAAGCACTGTAAAAGGGTTATAAAAAAGCACTGTAAAAGGGTTATAAAAAAGCGCTGTAAAAGGGTAATATATATAACAATAACCTCTTCAGTTTCCTCTTCATTACGTAAACTACACTCTCATCTCCTTCATCGTTCTTCTCTTCTTTTGCAAACCCTATAATCCCGTCCATTACGAACTGTATTTCCACGATCATCTCCTTCATTTCGAACCTTATTTCCATCCAAGATCATTTCGATCCTTATATTTTCATTGAAATACGTAACCGTCATTACGTATTTCTTCAAATCGTTTTTCTGTGAACCTTATTTCTGTGAACTTTCTGCATTCGCTCTTTTCTTCGCATTTCATCTTTCATGGAACCATTATTCAGGTATTGATGTTATTAATTTTTTATTATCATTAAAATGCATGTTGAGCTTGTTGATGTTATACTAAACTGCATGTTGAACTTGTTGTAGTTAAATGGATACAAACAGAGATTTAGAATGTCAAAATGAAGAAGTTGGCACCTGTAAGGGTTATGAAAATGAAGTTAAACGTGGTGCAACTATAATGCAAAAGGTGATTAAAGCAAGGAGCAATGGCACCAAGTTTGAGGTTATACTATACTATACTCTGTTTGCTGTGTATTTTTTTAGCTTTTTTTGAAAGCATGTACTTACTATATGAGTTTATTAGGTTCGCTGGAATGAGAGTGGTCAGCCAATTGACCCCAAGAACTCAATGTTTGTAAGTTACATTGGGGCTGTTGTACGACAAAATATTCCAATTACAATTGACGATTGGAGAGATAAGGCGTTGAAGGATGCGAAAGATATAATATGGAATGACATTCAAGTAAATTTTTTGATCCAATCTTTTGTCATTTATAAATATTTTCATTGAAATACTTTACTTATAATTTTTTTCATTGCAGACGACTTTTGTCCTTGATGAGGGACGAAAGAGTTACGTTTTGAGAGTTGCTGGGAAAATCCATCGGGGATTTAGATGGCATCTCTCAAATTTCTATCTAAAAGATGGAGAAGGAAACACAACTGCTGAACCTCCAAAAATATATCAACATTATATATCAAATGATGAATGGAAGGCATTTGTTTCCAAACGTTGTAACCCCGCGTTTGTCGTAAGTGATTAATTTATTAGTATTTGTGTGTTTTATTATTCATTTGTGTGTTTTATTAGCATTTGTGTGTTTTACATAATTGCTATTTTTTTATATAGAATATATGTAAGGCAAATCGCGAAAGGGCAAGCAATCCGACGCACCCATACAAAAAATCACGTATGGGATATGCACGTCTAGAACAAATACTTGTAAGTAATTAAACATCAATTTGATATAATGAGGGAATTTGTATTATAAACTATAGTTTCTAACTAGTATTTTGTTTATGATCTTAACGAATAGAGACAAGAGACCCAATCCGATCAACCGTTGGGTCATCATATCTTGTGGAAGGAAGCTCGTGTAAATAAGGATGGAGTTGTTGACAACAAAAATGTTCAAAAAGTAATAGAACATTGTGTAAGTATATTATGACTTTAATATTTTTCAATATTGTATTTATCACTTGAATACTTTTTAATATTGTATTTTAAAAATGCTAATAAACTTAACTATTTTAATGTTTCATGTATTTTAGGAGACCATCAAACAAAGTTCTGAAAATGAAAAGGGCAACAAGGCTAGTTGCAGGGACATTCTGGACAAAGTTTTTAATGTTCCTGAATATTTCGGTCGAGTTAGGGGGAAGGGATTTGGCGTAACTCCCAAAAGCTTTTTTCCTTAAGAGAAGCGCCAAAAACCTTCCAACGAGGAAGTATTAGAGAAGCTCATAATCCTATCAGAGCAAGTGGCACTCTTGGTGAATACGAATAAAGAGAAGCAACTTTTGGATCAGCTCCAACGTGAAATACAAATGGAGAGTGAAACCGGGAGTTGCAACGTCGGTTTGAAAATTATTCCCAAGGTAATTAATTATTTATGTTTTAACTGTACTTATGTTTTAACTATACTTGCTTATGTAATTACTTACAATATTATATATTAACTATACTTATGTTTTAACTATTGATTTAGGGTGTCACTTCATGTTTCCTATACTTGTCCTCGCCCACTCATCGGAAGGTGGGAAAAGGAAAATTGTACAATACTTTGGGAGAAGTTTTGCACAATACTCTAATCCCTGCGGGCCATGTCAAAGTATTGCCTACTGTTGCTTTCGAACCAACTGCACCGTTGCCGATACCGGACAACGACGGAGATATGCAGACACTGGGCGAAGCTATTGGTAGTTACGTGGCATGGCCCACAAACCTTGTTGCCCTCGTTAAAGCCCTCCAGGAAACGAATCAGTTACGTCTCCCGAAAAGGTTTGTCACATTTATTGCATAAGCTTTGTCAATTTTTTCAGATTCAATAAACTAACATTTAACCTCATTTTTGTAGTTCCAAATAAATAAACCACCCGCACATCCAAAAAAAGGCAGCAAACCTAAAAAATTGGAGGTTAATAGAGCTGCCAAATTACAAAAGCCGGAGGGCAATAAAGCTGCCAAACTTGTAGCAAGAAAAAAACTAGATCGCGGGAAATCAGTCGCTGCTGCTGCTGCTCCTAAAATAAGTCAGCCACGCCTTGGTAAATACGGGTCGTGTATTGACATCCAAGTAAAAAAGAACATGGGTAGCAGCGACGATTCGCACATGGTACACATGAATAAAGATATATTCGGAGATGATTATGAGGAATTTCTCGGCAAGGAGCACGTATACGAACTTCTCGAACATAAGGAGCTCAGTGCTACTGTAATGAGCTTGTACATAAGGTAAAAAATACATTTAATTGCATTTATTGGTAATTAATTTAATGTATTGGTAATTAATCTAATTTAAAATTTTCATTGAAGGTTTTTGCATGAGAATGTCGTGTGCACGAGGAAATTGTCAAATAAATACTCATTCTTGTCTCCGCATAAGATGTCCATGTTGAAACTCGATCCAGAAAATGTAAAGAAATACATTATAAATATGTTTTTAGGAAATAAAGAAAAGGATAAATTGTTCTTCGCACCATATAATTTAGGGTACGTAATTTTATCTTTTTTAATTGATGAGAATTTAATTTATTAGTTGTGTATAAACAAAATTGCTTAACCAATTTTTTGTTGTTGTAGGGCACATTGGGTGCTATTTGCAATCAATGTGGTCTCTGAAGTTATATAATATTCATTTATTTTTGTTACACATATATATAAATAAGTGTTTGTTCATGCTAAAATAATCACATTTATTCATTCGATAATGCCTTAAAAGTTTTTCGAGCTCAAAGAGGTGCGACAGTGTCAAATCAAAAGTCTAATAATATTACATGGATCGCAATAAAGTGCCCTCGTCAAACAAAGAACATCGACTGTAGGTACTACGTATTGAGATTCATGAAGGAGATTGTTGACAAGAATAAAACTATTATCCCAGAAACGGTACGGTATTTTGATTATATGATTTTCATATATAAATTATCTATATATTTGATACTAACTTAATATAATATGTTCAATTTGTATATTGCAGTACTTTGAAAATTCCAGTCCGTCATATTCTGAGCAAGATCTGATGGAATTAAAGGAGGAATGGTGTGAGTATGTGCTTGAAATAAAAATTATTTTATTTTCTGGGAAATAGCATGCTGCTGGGCAAGGGATCTGAATGTTATATGGTGCATAGTTATTATATGTATATGATCATAGGACAATATATAAACATGCATATGAATATGTTGTAAATTAAGTTCAATGTATATTTAGTTACTTATGTTGTAAATTGTGTGAACTGCTTATTGAAAATTACTATTACAGGGTAATATATATGTATCATGTTGTAAATTACTGATTCTGGTTGTGTTGTGTGAACTGGTTCAAACTAATTTTGGATAAAAAGATAAAAGACAGCGCTTTATAAAAAAAATGCTATAAAAAGCTAAAAAGCACTTTTCAAATATATACAGGGCTTTAAAAAAAAATAAAACACACACACATTTTACAACACTTTTTTGGAAAAGCGCTGTAAAATGTGCATTGGGTGGACATTTTACAGCGCTTTTTGTATAAAAGCGCTGTAAAAGGTACACCAAAATATGAATTTTGGGTATACCTTCTACAGCGCTTTTTATAAAAAGCGCTGTAAAAGGTACACCAAATTTATGAATTATGGGTATGCCTTTTACAGCGCTCGATTCCACAGCGCTTTTTTTTTTTTGAAAAAGCGCTGTAAAAGGCTTAAAAAAAGCGCTGTAAAAGACAATTTTTGGCATAGTGCTTGCAGGTGACCTACATCTCCTCATATCAACCAATATGAAATTTTATTCCGATATGATTAAAGGATGGGTTATTATGATTACAATACGAAGCTCCTTTGCATAATTGAACAAAACTCTTTGCTTTAACGCTTTCCTCATCAACATTTATGCATGTCACTTTTTCCGTGTTGTCTTCCTAGCTCAACTTTTCCTTTTAATTCAATTGATTGCTCGTGGATATGAAAGCTTCCATATGGAATTTCTTCAAAATTTCCATACTTCAGAACAAAATTACTTTTCCATGGACCCAAGGTTCAATCTTATCTATGGGCCCAAGGTTGTTGCATTATTTTTTCTCTTCTTAAGTCTTGGTTTCTACGTCCATTATCAGCATGTCCAACCAAACCACACTTGAAACACCTATGTGGCAATTTATCATATCTTAAGTCCCCCAAAAGATACCATCCCTAGGATTCCCATCTTGCATACCTTATGAGATAGGATGAGTTGCATCAATGATCACTTTGATTTTGACAATGATATTCTTACTATGGTATTTAGACAACTCCAATTTTTCAACCTTACAAAGAAACTTATTAATCTTCATCCTCATTCTTTTTAATCCTTCAAAGAATAAAAGGTTTAAACAAATTGAGGAAATCAATTGAATAAAGAGGGAGCGACAATAGAAGAGACAAAGTAATTGATTTTTATAGTAAGAAAAACCAAGGATAAGAACATTAATAAGCAAGCATAGGAGAAAAATCTAAAAAAAAAAAGCAAGCATGAGAAGATGAAAGAAGAGCTAACTGTGCTAAAATATGGAAAGGGGTAGTTTTTTTTTTATTATCATAAATTAGATGAAG
Source organism: Cicer bijugum (assembly GCA_037974875.1). Taxonomy (NCBI): domain Eukaryota; kingdom Viridiplantae; phylum Streptophyta; class Magnoliopsida; order Fabales; family Fabaceae; genus Cicer; species Cicer bijugum. The sequence continues at coordinate 3,561,697 of JBBPBT010000072.1, read as the reverse complement.
AGTTGAAATCTAAGAAGGATTAATAAGTGTTTTCTTATTTCAGGATAGAATTTGCGTACCTTGTAATCAAAATCTAAAAAGAATTATTTTATAAGAAGCCTACAAGAGCGACTTGTTCGTACATCCTAGTTCCACAAAAACGTATCAAAATCTCAAGAAAAATTAATGGTAGCCAAGCATGAAATCATATCTCGTGATCTTTGTGACACAATGTATGACTTGTCAAATGGTTAAAATAGAACACCAAAGACCAACCACAAATACTGCAACCTTTATAAGTACTTGAATGAAAATGAGATTGTATATCTATGGACTCTGTTGAAGGTTTACCATATAGTCAGACTGAGAACAACTCCTTTTGAGTAATTGTAGATAAATTAACCAAAACTGCCCACTTTATTTCAGTTAAGACCTCTTTCAACACTCTTAGGTGAGCCAAAATTTTCTTGAAAGAAGTAGTGAGAGTACACAGGGTATCTTCTAGCATTGTTTCTAATAGGGATCCAAAGTTGACATCAAAATTTAGGAAGGCCTTTAACAAATTCTTAGAGCTTGTGTATTAGAGGAAGGAGGAAATTGGAATACACATATACTCTTAGTAGAGTTTTCATACAACAATAGTCACCAAGAAAGTATAGGAATGATGCCTTTATAGAGTCATTGTATGGTCGTAAGTGTAGAAAGTCTTTGTATTAGTCTGATATAAGAGATAAGAGTATTTCAATGACATTTTTAAAAAATGTCGGGGGATGTAACAACCCTATTTCTTAAATTCTTTTTTATAATGTTGGTAAATAATTAAGTGACTTGTTTAAAAAATGTGTGTATTTTAATTTTGTGCTCTTGAATTATTTTAAAAGTTTAATTTAATGAGTTATGTTAAAATGAGAAGTAGTCTTGTTAAGACCAAGTGATAAAAAAGATAAGTTCCCTTTTCGCCTCATTCTCTTACAAAACACATTCTCATTTCAACTCAAAATTTATGCATACTCTCCTTCAAAAACTCAACAGATCTCACACTTACCCCCCAAACACTTCATCCCTCTCCCTTTCATGTGACCAACCCTTCCTCTCCATCCCTAAATTTTTCTTTCCCTTTATCATTTCACTTCAATCAGTACTTCAAATCAAATTCCCGAAATAGAAGAAGTGGAGGTATTAGAGAAGGTTAAAGGTTAAAAGGATACCATCACCATGTCCAAACTAAGTAATAATTTTTCATAATTGCAAGAATTGTAAGTTTCTTTTCCTTCTAAATTGTTTTGCATGTAAGAGTGTTGGGTAATTTTGGATTATAAATAGTGATTCAATTTTGTAATTTGGGGTTTTGAGCTAAAACAGCCCTGGGATCAAATCGTAGCTTCAGACTTAAATTCGCTAAGCAAAATATAAATTCACTAAGCGAAAATTGATTAAAAAAAACTAAAATCAATAAGCCCATTGAACTAACTAAGCGAGTAACTTATGGCTTAGCAAAATTGAAAATTTGAAGTTTTTTCGAGTTTGGTCTGGTAAAATGGCTATGTAAGCTAAAATATTGTTGTATCTTTTATTAGATTCTTATTCATACCTTTGTTTGTTTGTGATGTTTACTAACATAGTGTTAACATGTGCATGTTTTATGAATAATACATGTGATTTGTAAATGAAGTTTCAGATCAATCCTGGTTCATCACAATCTCATAATACAAATCAATTCATCACAAATTCGAAGATCAATCCTGGTTCTCAAGATCGATCTTGGATGCAGCTGTGATCACTCTTACTTTTTGGCAGATTTTATCCTACAACTATCACGCTAAGGATGGTCATGAGCAACGACCTACTTATCTTGAAGGTTATAATTACATTGGTGACACAGTAATATGGTTCTAATTCACAGTCATGATAGAATGTTTCTATTAGAACCAAGTTGGTTTGAAGAACTATGACCCTCGTCTCTTTTGATGATAACCAAATTAGTTTGTAGGAACAATTTAATGCACTAATGTTTTGATTAAGTGTGCACTGTTGAGACAAAATCTCAATTTAATGTTTTGATGAAAACAAACAAAAATTTAATTAAGAATTATAATTATGATTCTAAGTGTTTTGTTATTTAACATGTGTATTTGAGTGTGTTAAAACAAGTTAGGTAACAAGTATTTCAAAGCAAATCTCTTTAAAATCAAGAAAGCAAAAATAGTAAAACGAAGAACGTTCTTGACATATTTCTGGAAAACGAAGAACGTTTTCCACATTTGTCATAAACAATAATGATCAGTTTTCTTTGTGAAAGATTGGATCTTGGAAGCTTTATTCATCTCATATCTTCATCAAAAATAAGCAAGGATCAATCTAAGTTAGAAATATTGCAGAATCCGAAGGATCAAAGACATGTTTCATGTAAAGTACAAAGCAAGATCATTCTTCAAGTGAGGAAAATGCAAGTACAAATTTACAAGCTGTAAAGTACACTGTAGTTGTACATTCAATTAAGATCGACACACTTGACTTAAAGCTAGCAATCATCTCTGACAACTGACAAGATCACAAGTACAAGTCAGCTCATCTCTAACCAATTCGAAGAACGATCTTGGATGTCAAGAACGTTCTTGGATTCAGCATGAACTCTCTTGATTTTTGGCTTATCTTATTTATCCACCTTTTGCACCTCTGATGCTCCTTCCCAAAGCACTCCTATTGATGATCATCAGAATCCCTCGAATAGGGCCATACTAGAAAAGGAATCATCAAGAGCTTATAAGGACATTCCCAAAATTTTTGATGCTCTTCAAACCATCATTGCAAGACAAGCAATGCATCAAGAATCAAAAGCAAGACTGATCGTCAAAGTTGATGGCTAAAGTAAGCAAGTGAAAATTGTACATAAATGATAAAGTCCCTGCATCACTAACACACATACATAACATATAATCTTGGCACGCAACAACAGTCAGAATTGTCATAATTTAGCAATCACTCAAACCAAAAAGAAGAACGTTCTCCGTGTTCACAGCTTTAATCCAAGAATGTTCTGGTTTACAAAGAGCAAAATATGATGTGTTGGAAAACTATGACTTCTTTTTGATTAATAACATGAGAATTAAGATCAACTCCAATTAGTTAGACATAATTCCCATATCAATTATGCAACAATCATACAATTTACACACACAGCGGAAACTTAAAATCACATACAAGATTATTCAAGGAGCATACAAAAATAAGCAATTAAACAATGCTGAATATTAAAGAGAAGGGATAGGAAAGATTGCACCAAGATTTATCCTGGTTCAGTCGTTGATCCAACGGCCTACATCCAGTCTTGTAATCATAATCATGATTCCAGCCTTTTTCACTATAGAATGAATACAAGTACTTTTACAGATTTTCCAGTCTTCTACACGACCTATCAATCTAACTCCCTTCACTTATATCTTGTCACCCCTTTGATCCTTGTAGTTTATCCCCAAACTCACACAAGATCAAAGTAGACTTCCTCTTGATGATGCCACACCAACAAGGATAGCCACCAGTTTCTAAACTGGATTTGTTACAGCATCAATTACAAAGAATTGTCTTTGTCACGAACAAAGAAAAGTAGTATCAAGAAATGTGTTCAATCACTTAGCACCACACAAAAGATTTGATTTGCCAATGAATATTTTTTGTGTGTTAGAAAACTTTTCTTTCAAAGTGTTTTCAGAGATATGCAAGATTGAGAGCAAGAGGTTCTGAAAAGATGTGAAAAGTTTTTATGCAAGAGTTATGCAAGTTGTTCTTCAAGTTATTTTAAAAAGATTTGAGGCATCATATATATATTCAAGGCAAACACCAGGACAATCGATTGCCCAATCGAGTTTGTAAGGATACAATCGATTGCTGCATCGAGTGTCGTATATTCTGTGTTTCTGGAATCTTGAATTATATAGGCTTCACTTGATTGGTTAATCGATTGATCAAGTTTCTGAATTAGACCTGATGCTATGAAAACCTTTCAATCGAGTGAGCAATCGATTTGGCCAAAACTGGGTGCTCATTGTGATTTGAAATATAGCATCAATCGATTGGTCAATCGATTGTCGTGATCAAAGTGATTCAGACCTGATGCCATAATTTCCTTTCAATCGAGTGAGCAATCGAGTTGTTCAAAACTGGGTGCTCACTGTGATTTGAAATATTGCATCAATCGATTGGTCAATCGAGTATCGTGGTCAAAGTGACTCAGATACTGCAGACAATCAAGTTGCCAATCGAGTGGACAATCGAGTGGTCAATCGAGTGGGCACAGACTGAGTGCTCTCTGTAACTTGAACTTCAGCATCAATCGAATTGTCAATCTATTGTGCAATCGACTGGACAATCGAGTGATCTTGTTACAGACCTCAGTTGTTTATGACAATTTATGTGCCATTCGATTGATAACTCATTCAATCGATTGTTCAATCAAGTGTTTTCAGAGTTAAGTTTCATAACACATGAATGAATGACAAAAGTTTATTGGCATGTCTTGTGTGAGACTCTAGTGATTGTTTACTTAACTTGATACCTAGACACCTAATACAACTATACACAAATTGCATCTTCCTCAAGTGCATCCTCCAACTATGGTTGATTCCTTGAGTTGCAAACTATTGTTCCAAGTGTTGTGGTGTCTTCATGTATGCCTGAAATGTTTCTTGATTCAAAACATTAGATAAAGCAACTATTTAATGTGCACTTGTATGTTTGGGACATAAATCAAAAACTAGATCAGGGAAGCTTATGGCTTACAATCTCCCCCTTTTTGATTTAATGACAAACATACAATTAATATTGAGATTATAAAAAAAAAATCTCCCCCTGAGTTTTGGAATGCATGATACAAACATTTTAGTGCATGACCAGGGAGTGAATTAACTTAGTGTAACATGTATTAGATTCAGATGAATATAAAACACCAGAGCTTAGTATGTATCAGACCATGAATATGCATTAATCAGGACATATGCAATGCAATATCAGCAATTTTTAGCATTAGCATAATATCAATATCAGAGTTATAACAACAGAATGTTAATACAGCATATACAGTCTCATCAGATACAAAACAACACAGAATCTCAAATACATAATCTCAGATATTAATCAAATAATCTCCCCCTTTTTGTCATTAATACAAAAAGACATACGACAAAAAATACAAGAGGAAATTAATAAGCAACATATGTAAGAACAGACAAACAACCAGCAACAATCAAACAGCACAAAACTAAACCTAGACAACTAAAACCTTAGGCTTGATCCTCATTATCTCCAGCAGGAGGAGGAGAGACCGCTGTATTACCCTCAGCAGGTGCCTTCTCCCCATGAGAATCAGAACCAATTTCAATGTCCTGGTTTGGTTCTGCAGTTGATTGCCTCCCAATCTCTGCAATGTCTTCAAAAGACATCTTGAGACCCAAGTGCTCCTGGATGTCTGAAACATCCTTCTGAACTGATTCCAAGGCAGTTTGAAGCTTTAGAAGAGAAGATTCCACCCTCTCACTGTGTTCAGCTTGATGTTTCAAGATCTCCATCAGCTTTTCCATGATCTCAAAAGATCCTTCAGCTGGTGTAGGTGCTTGGGCACTTGACAGGGCTTGATCAGCACTTGGTTGTGCATGATCAGCAGTTGTTGGAGTTCTTGTCCAAACATTGTTGATGCGTCTAATCTGCATTTGGTTGACAATGGCTTCACCAAATGTATGAGTAGTTGTGAGTGATTCTTCATTGGCTAGAGACACTTTGAAATGCCTCAGAATCCTCATAACTAATTGGGGGTAGGGCAAGATGTGCTTCCCTTGTGTTGATTCATGCATGTTCAACAGCACAATCCATGCCCAACTCATTTTCAGTTCTTTGTACAATCCCCATAGCAAGACAACGTCTAGCCGCTGTACAACTGCATGATTTCCGGCTCTAGGTACTAACATTCGTGTTAGCACGTACATGAGCAGCCTGTGCTCAACCTTCATCTGTCCAGCTAGAATGGTTCCTTTCTCAACAAATCCTTCCATCATCAATTCCTGTAGAGCAGCATGCTTGTTGATGGAGTTTTCCCAACCTTCGTCTTCTGGAGCATCCTGTGCTCGTCCATCAATGGTGTATCCACAAAAAGGAAAACCAGTTAGCTTTGAAAATTCTTCAAAGGTCATTGCCATTCTTTTGCCTTTCACTTCAGCTGCGAACCCGATCTTGGTGAGCATGAAGGTGGAATAGAAGGCTCTCACCAGCTTTGGATAGACATCTAAAGAACAGGTAAGAAGGTTTTCCAAACCATGGAACCTTAAATGGTTTTGAAAAGAAAAACCATTTTGATCAAAGTAGGGAAAATCCAAAGTTCTAGCATCTTGGATTTTTCTTTTGTCAAACGATTTTGGAACAGTCTTGCCTTCAGTAGTCTTCTCTTTTGAAGGCTTAACCTTCTTAGGAGGAGATGAAGGCTTCTTCTTCTTCTTTGTCAACTCTTTCATGGCGTCTCCCAGCAACTTCTCAGACGAAGGAACTTTTCTCTTTTTGCTTATTTCAGGAGTAGTGGCAACTGCTTTGCCCTTGTCCTTTGCCTGTACCTTGTGAGTAGGGATTGAGACCCTTTTAGCTGGAGGTGAAGGAGGTGGAGGAGGTGATGGTGAAGGGGTTCTTCCACTAGAGGTAGAAGAAAAAGAGGATGAGCTGGATTGATGAATAGCTTTGGAGGAGGGGCCAGCAGAGGTAACGATTGGTTTTCTACCAGTTCGTTTAACACGAGCCATTGAATAATGTAAATTTGAGGTTGATTGGATGAAGAAAAGATTACAGTTGGATGAAGAAGATGATAGCAGAATGCAGTATTTGATTGAGAAATCGAGTTGTGAAGTCCAGGTTTATATAGTACTGTTGAAATTCGATTGCCCAATCGGCTGATTACATTTCTGGGTTAAAAATATGACCGTTACACTCATCCAACGGCTATAATTTTCTCAACGGATACCTGTCAATCGATTACCCAATCGATGCTCGGGTTTTGATTTCCAAAGGTTCTCAGACTTGTGGTTCACTTATCCCAAATAGTCGCGTGTCCAATCGAATTTTAACCAAATTTCAGTGCATCATTCGATTGCCCAATCGAATATCAAAACAAAAATTTCAGAAATCTGGTTCCAGAGACATGAACACTCGATTTGCCATCCGATTGACGTGATGAAAACTTCAACAGTCAGGCTTTTGAGATACTAGCAATCGAATGCCCATTCGATTGAAACAAACATAAACAGAACAGACATAAACAAAATAAAAACTGAGACCCATCCATTCGACGTTGCAATCGACTATCGTGTTTCCAGTTTGACACAATGAGGCAATTTTCATCAATCAGTCGATTTCACAACCGAATATTGAGTGAATTAATGCCAATTTGGCCACAGGACACTCGATTGTGCAGTCGAATTGGGTATAAGGATCAGATTTCATTGGGATCAATGATGCCCAGTTTCATTCTTATAAAGAAGAAACTGTCCTTAGGCAAGGCCTTGGTGAAAATGTCAGCCAACTGTTCAGTTGTATTGACATATTCCAACTTAATCTTGCCCTGTTGATATTGATCTCGAATGAAGTGATGCCTTATTTCAATGTGCTTGGTCCTAGAATGCATGACAGGATTCTTAGTAATGTTAAAAGCACTAGTATTATCACACAAAATAGGCACAGTCCCTAGGTCCACCCCAAAATCAGAGAGGTGTTGCTGCATCCAAAGAATTTGAGCGCAACAACTACCAGCAGCAACATACTCAGCTTCAGCAGTTGAGAGTGCTACACTGTTTTGTTTCTTGCTATGCCAAGAAACAAGAGAGTTACCTAAAAGTTGGCAAGTACCTGAGGTACTTTTTCTGTCTAATTTGCATCCAGCAAAGTCAGAATCAGAATAACCAACTAGAGTGCAAGTGGATCCCTTAGGATACCATAAACCAAGATCTTTGGTTCCTAAGAGATATCTGAAGATTCTCTTGACAGCACTGAGGTGAGATTCCTTAGGATTGGCCTGGTATCTAGCACACATACACACACTAAACATGATGTCCGGTCTGCTAGCGGTTAGGTAGAGTAGAGATCCTATTAGGCTCCTAAACACAGTCACATCTACAGCTTTACCCGATTCATCCTTATCTAAGTAGCAGAATTGACTCATAGGCGTGTCAATGGATTTAAGTTTTTCAAAATTAAATTTCTTCAAAAGATCACAGCAATATTTTGATTGACTGAGGAAAATTCCATTTTTGCTTTGTTTGATTTGAAATCCCAGGAAGTAAGTCAATTCTCCCATCATGGACATTTCAAATCTGCCTTTCATAGTATTTTCAAAATCTTTACAAAACTTATCATTTGTTGATCCAAATATTATGTCATCAACATAAATTTGTACCAACAAAATGTCTTTTCCTTGTCTTTTGATAAAAAGTGTTTTATCTACATTTCCCCTTGAAAAATTTTCTTGTAAAAGGAAATTGCTCAGCTTATCATACCAAGCTCTTGGAGCTTGTTTCAAGCCATAGAGGGCTTTTGTAAGTTTAAACACATGATTTGGAAGCTTAGGATCTTCAGAACCAGGAGTTTGACTTACAAAGACTTCCTCCTGAATGTCTCCATTTAAAAAAGCACTTTTAACATCCATTTGAAATAATTTGAAATCCATTATACAAGCATATGCCAATAAAATCCTGATAGCTTCTAGTCTGGCTACTGGGGCATAAGTCTCATCATAGTCTATTCCCTCTTCTTGGTTGTAACCCTTGGCCACTAACCTAGCCTTGTTCCTAGTAATCACACCATTCTCATCCATTTTGTTTCTGAAAACCCACCTAGTTCCTATGACATGCTTACCCTCTGGTCTAGGAACAAGAGTCCACACTTGGTTTCTCTCAAACTGATTGAGCTCTTCTTGCATGGCTACTATCCAGTCAGGGTCCATAAGAGCTTCCTTAATGTTTTTGGGTTCTACTTGTGAAACAAAAGCTGTAAGGTTGCAAAACTCTCTAAGGGATTTTCTAGTTGAAACACCTTTTGAAATCTCTCCAATAATGTTATCTATGGGATGGTTTTTGGCAAACTTCCACTCTTTGGGTAGATCAACTTCCCTAATAGGTTCCACACAGTCAAGGTTGGTTGGAGGTTTAGGCTCACTGGTTTCTATAGATTCAGAATCCACAACATCATCCAAAGACTTATCAACTAAAGAAAGAGTGTTGTTCAAGTTTTCATCAAATTTGACATATACAGACTCCTCTATAGTTTTGGTCCTTTTATTGTAGATTCTATAGGCCTTACTAACTTGGGAATACCCTAGAAAGATACCCTCATCTGCCTTAGGATCAAACTTACCTAAAGGTCCCTTGCCATTGTTTAACACAAAGCACTTACACCCAAAAATCCTAAAGTAGGAGATGTTAGGCTTTCTCCCTTTGTATAACTCATAGGGAGTCTTTCTAAGAAAAGGTCTAATGAGAACCCTATTCACTACATGAGCAGCAGTGTTAATGGGATCAGCCCAAAAGTACTTGGGAAGATTAGAATCTTTAAGCATTGTCCTAGCAAGCTCTTCTAAGGATATATTCTTCCTTTCTACTACTCCATTCTGCCGTGGAGTTCTAGGGGCTGAAAAGATATGTTTGATACCATGATTTTCACAGAAGGTTTGAAAAGCATCATTTTGGAATTCACCTCCATGATCACTTTTTATGGATATGATTTTCTCATTATTCTCATTTTGAGTCAAAGCAGCAAATTTTTTGAAAGTTGAGAATGCCTCACTCTTATGAGTCAGAAAATATGTCCATGTGAACCTGGTGTAATCATCTACTAAAACATAGCCATATAGGTTCCCTCCAAAACTTCTAACCTGAGATGGACCAAAGAGGTCCATATGCACCAACTCTAAAACCTTCTTGGTTTGAACCAAGTCTATAGGGGGGAAAGAGGATTTGACTAGCTTACTCCTCTCGCAGGAGTCACAAAGTCTGTCCTTAGAAAACTTCCTATTGGGGAGACCTAAGACTAGCTGCTTGCTGACAAGCCTGTTCAAGAGGTCCATATGAATATGAGCCACTCGTTTGTGCCACAGCCAGCTCTCATCAGCACTAGACAACAAGCAACAGATATCATTTGCAGGTAACGAATCAAAATCTATCATGTAAATATTATTAATTCTTTTACTTGTCAATTTCATACCTTCAACTTCCTTATGCTCAAGCGTGTAGGATATGGAAGTAAAGTTTACCTTAAACCCTTTGTCACACAGCTGACTAATGCTTAGTAAGTTGTGTTTCAGGCCTTCAACAAATAAAACATCCTTGATAACAACAGTTGAGTTATTTCCTATATCTCCAATGCCTAGGATCTTTCCTTTGTTGTTGTCTCCGTATTTGACAAAGCCACCACTTTTTAAGTTCAGAGATAAGAATTTGGACTTGTCTCCAGTCATATGCCTGGAGCATCCACTGTCCAGATACCAAGACTGATTTCTGGATGCCAAGTGTAACACCCCGTTTTTCTTAGCGAGGGTGTATTTTTTTTTCAAAAGAAATTAAAATAAAACAGAGAAATAAATAAGGTAACACCTTTGAATAAATAATTAAGTCATTATAATTTACAAGCAGCGGAAAAAGTTCTCAAAATATGAATTCAAAATATTTACATAACAAATGTGGTACAATCTTCCAGTTTAAAAATAAAAGCAACCGAAAAGAAAGACATATGTTCCCTCTGTGTCAACCTAGTCTGATCATTTTACAACACAACTAAACACCCTGAATGATCTCCACGCGCCCCGTGAGATCCTCCTAACGTAGCTCCAATCAAGCACTCCCATCCACATTCCCGTCCGGAGGGTACGAACCGGTAGGATCATCCTGATTCTCATCTGAGGGCAAAGCCCAGATTTCCACAATAGTTGTAAAGGGTCACCAACCGAAATTAACAGTTAACACATAACATTTAAGCTTTTCAATGCACAAATAACCTTTTCAACTTATCATGCATCTTAGAAGAGTTTTCCATATGCTAAAAGTTCATATCATGCTTGCCAAATAAAATTGAAATTAAAATAAAGTTCTCAATCCATCAAGAAATACATAACTAACCAAGACATTGATAAATCAATGAGCAATCTGTTATCTAACTCAAAATAAGAATTTCTACTAAGCCAATCGATTTCCAAATCGATTTCCTGAAGGTTTTTAGTGAAATTTGAATTCTGGGCTTAATTCAATCGATTGGGCAATCAATTGACGAGATAGTTGAGCCACTGACTTAATGCCAATCGATTGGGCAATAGATTAGGCAATTGATTGGGCAATCGAGTGACAGCATGGCTGAGCCACTGACTTAATGTCAATCGATTGGGCAATAGATTGGGCAATTGATTGGGCAATCTAGTGACAGCATAGTTGAGCCACTGACTTAATGCCAATCGATTTCCAAATCGATTTCCCTGCATATTCTTCCAAAAATTCATAAACTAACTCAATCACATACACACGCCACCCCAAACCTTAACACTTAGCAATACCCATACAATCACCACGTCATTCTGAGTTTCGAAAACGTTTGTTACAACCAAACATACTATCACACAATTCCAAAACATAACTCTTAGTACAATCAACAAAATCACATTTTGAATCAAGACACCCTTACACATAATTTCAAACCATAACACTTAGCAAAATCAACACAATCATAATTTGAATCAACCACGACTCGTGTGCTGAGCACCCTAATGCAATGCGTATATGCCAAAATGCATGGACTCAGAATTCCAAACCAAAACCCTCCTCGAAGGGCCGTAAATCATAATTGTACCGCCTATCGCAGGCCAAAGTACCAATTACCGAGGTGCCACCTATCACGGGTCAGCACGATTTACTAAAAAGCGTAAATCGTAAACGTACCACCTATCACGGGTCAGTACTGTTTACCGAGGTGCCACCTATCATGGGTCAGCACGATTTACCAAAAGAAAAAGCGTAAGTCGTAAGGGTACCGCCTATCACAGGCCAAAGTACTATTTACCGAGGTGCCACCTATCACGGGTCAGCACAACTTACCAAAAAGTAAATCGTAAACGTACCACCTATCACAGGTCAGTACAGTTTACCGAGGTGCCACCAATCACGGGTCAGCACAATTTACCAAATGAAATGCATGAGCATACACTAACTCCATTCACAACAAGCGTTAAGTAAATGCAAATATTAAAAGATTCCCCATTTTTAATACTCATTTACTTAACCGATTTTCACACTAGACATTAAGCAAACAGACATATTAAGAGATTCCCCATTCTTAATATACTTTTGACTTAAACGGTTTCCTCAACAAAACATTCAGTAAACAAGTCATTAAGAGATTCCCCATTCTTAATACTCATTTCACTTTCCATTTTCAAAAACAAACATTAAGTAACCAAGACATTAAGAGATTCCCCATTCTTAACGCTCAGTTAACTTAAACGATTTTCACAAACTCACATTAAGTAAACAAGACATTAAGAGATTCCCCATTCTTAATACTCGTTTAACTTAATGGTTTTCAGATTCCACACGAAACCAATTTTCACATTCAATCCATACTTCACTCCAAATCATTTTCCACACAAACCACACAAAACAAACTCAAACATACTTTCACATTCAATCCATACTTCACTCCAAATCATTTTCCACACAAAACAAATTCAAACATACTTTCACATTCAATCCATAATTCACACCAAATCGTTTTCCACACAAACCACACAGACACATCTCAGGTTTCATCAGTTATCAATTTAGAACACGTCAAAACAACGAACACAAATCAACACAATCCATCACTCAAACACAACAAGTTTCATATACTCAAAATCATACATAAATGGGTTTAAAATTCATTTTCCATAAAACCTTACTTTAACCCTAACCAAATTCTTTTCCACACAACCACAAGTAAGTCCCTAAATGCAAACTAAAAGTTTGGAAGGAGCCCTTACCTTAACGTTAGCTTTAACGTCGATTTACAGCACCGCAAGCAAATCCGGTAAAATCTCCGCTTGCAACACTGCTTCCAAAGTTGGTCCCCTAGCACCGTAGTGTGGTAGTGAGCAACTTTCCCTTCTATCTCTTCGCGAAACGAAGCTTAGATCTAGATGAAATGGGGAGATTTGAGTTTGAATCCCTAATACCGTTTTTCTCCGTTTTCGAATCAAAGAGGCAGAGTGAAGTTGAGAAATCGTTGTACCACCTCCCACTATCAAATTCGAATTCAAAGGAAAGAAAAGGAAGCAAAAACGAGCAACAATGGAGGAAGGGAGAAATTGAACTTCTTGCGCGAGGCAGTGAGGAAGGAGATGGAAAATTCTGATTTTCTCTCCTTTGTATTTCCTTTCTCTCTTTTTCTTTCCTTTCTACTTCTCTTCTCCTTATTTCTTTCTTTTCCTTTTCTTTATATATAAATACAAATATATATATATTAATAATAATTAACAAATATCTCCAACTCTTTAGATATTTATTAAATAACTCTTTTACCCAAAACATATTAAACTATTCGTAAAAGATTCACCGCAATTAATTTAATTTATTTATCGACGAATAACTCTAATCGGGCATCAAAATATCTTTTTGATCATATAAACTCCAAAATATTAATAGCTTGGATAAAAAGCCCCTGAGTTCAATACCAAAATCCATTAAAATACATAAGGAATAATTTAAAATTACGGGTCTTACATTACTACCCCCCTAAAATTAGTTTCGTCCTCGAAACTATGCGTCGATAAATAACTTTGGGTGTTGTTATCTCATCTTACTCTCCAGTTCCCAATTCGCATCTCCAGTAATTGGGTTCCAAATCACCTTGACTAACGAAACATCCTTGGTCCTCAATCGCTTGATCTTTTTGTCATCAATTCTCACAGGTGGTACTTCGAATGATAAGTTATCCTTTAGCTGGATTGTGTCTGGTTTGATCACATGAGATGGATCTGCAAGATATTTCCTCAACTATGACACATGGAATACGTCGTGAATATTAGACAGCATCGGAGGTAATGCTATCCGATAAGCAACAGGCCCAATTCGTGCAGAAACCTGGTATGGTCCGATGAATTTCGGAGTCAACTTCTTCGATTTCAATGCTCTACCAACTCCGGTAGTAGGTGTGACTCTTAGAAATACATGGTCACCCTGATCGAATTCCAATAGTCTGCGACGCTTGTCCGCATAACTCTTCTGACGATCCTGTGAAGTCTTCATTTTCTCCTTGATCTTCCTTACCTTAGCTGTAGTCTGTTGCACCATCTCTGGTCCAACGATCATATTTTCACCGTCCTTATACCAACACAAGGGCGTCTGACACTTGCGCCCATATAAAGCCTCATATGGTACCATTCCAATACTTGCGTGGAAACTGTTGTTGTAGGTGAACTCAATCAACGGAAGTACATCATCCCAACTCCCTCTATCATCTAACACACATGCCCTCAACAGATCTTCAAGGGACTGATTCGTCCTTTCAGTCTGTCCGTCCGTTTGGGGATGGTAAGCTGAACTCAATCGTAGTTTCGTTCCCAACGCTTCGTGCAATGCTCCCCAAAAATGTGATGTGAACTTCGGATCACGATCTGATACGATACTCGATGGTACCCCGTGTAACCTCACAATTTCAGCAATGTAGATCTCCGTTAGCTGATCTACCTTATAGGTGGTCTTTACTGGCAAAAAGTGTGCGGATTTCGTCAATCGATCCACTATCACCCATATAGAATCATTCTTTCTCCTTGTTTTAGGCAATCCAGTTATAAAATCCATGGAAATGCTGTCCCACTTCCATTCAGGTATATCTAAAGGTTGCAACATCCCAGCAGGTCGTTGATGTTCCACCTTCGCTTTCTGGCAAGTTAGACAAGTGGACACATACTCCGCCACATGTTTCTTCATTCCTGGCCACCAGTAATTCTGTCTCAAATCCTGATACATTTTTGTTGCTCCAGGATGAATACTCAACTTACTCTTATGCGCCTCTTCTAAAATCGCCTTCCTCATATTTGTAATTTATGGTACACAAATCCTACCATTACATCGCAGATTATTATCTGCTCCAATTTTGAACTCTGTTGTCTTCCCTTGCACTATTAGGTTCCTCTTCTCTTGAATTAAGACATCATCTTGAGAATTTGCAATGTCTTCAAGTAGTCCACTCGAAATCTTAATCATTCCGAATCTCAAAATTCCCGGTGCAAACTCTACGTTCAAGTGTAGGTCTCTAAAAGCTTCCCACAACTCTTGTTGTCTAGCCATAATTGTTGAAGACACCGATACACTTCTTCTACTCAACGCATCAGCCACTACATTGGCCTTCCTAGTGTGGTACTGCAGTGTGAAATCAAAATCCTTGAGAGTCTCCATCCATCTTCTCTGACGCATGTTCAATTCCTTCTGATCAAACAAATATTTCAAACTCTTATGGTCACTGAACACGGTGAATGTGCACCCATATAAGTAGTGCCTCCAGATCTTCAATGCAAAAACAACCGCAGCAAGCTCCAAATCATGAGGAGGATAGTTTCTCTCATGAATCTTCAATTGCCTGGAGGCATAAGCTACAACTTTCTTGTGTTGCATCAGCACACATCCCAACCCTTGGTGAGACGCATCACAATAAACTTCATAGGGTTCATCTGATTGCGGTAACACCAACACTGGTGAGGTTGTCAATTTTGTCTTCAGTAACTGAAAATTTTCCTCACACTTCTCCGTCCATGCGAACGGTTGATCCTTTCTGGTATGTTGTGTCAATGGGGTCACAATCTTAGCAAAACCTTCAATAAACCTCCTGTAGTATCCTGCCAGTCCTACAAAACTTCGTATGTCCGTGACAGTCTGAGGCTGTTTCCAAGCAAGAACCGCCTCAATCTTAGTCGAATCTACAGCGATCCCTTCCTTGGTTATCACATGTCCCAAGAAATTCACTTTTTCTAGCCAAAATTCACACTTTGATAGATTGGCATACAATCGTTTCTCGCGTAAAATCTCAAGAACTTGACGTAAATGTTCTCCATGCTCTTCTTCAGTCCTCGAATAAATTAATATAACATCAATGAACACCACAACAAACTTATCAAGGAATGGACTAAAGATTATGTTCATGTAGTCCATGAAAATTGCTGGTGCATTGGTAACTCCAAACGGCATAACCAGATATTCATAATGCCCATAACGGGTTCTGAAAGCGGTTTTCTAAATATCTCCTTCCCTTACTCGAATCTGATGGTAACCCGACTTCAAGTCAATCTTCGAAAATATCGCGACCCCTCTCAATTGATCCATTAAATCATCGATGCGTGGCAACGGATAACGATTCTTAATAGTTGCCTTATTCAGCTGTCTATAATCCACGCATAAGCGTGAGCTTCCGTCCTTCTTCTTAACTAGCAAAACTGGAGCTCCCAATGGCGATACGCTTGGTCTAATAAATTTCCTCTCCAACAAGTCTTCAATTTGACCTTTGAGCTCATTTAATTTTAATGGGGACATTCGGTACGGCGCAATGGAAATTGGTCCCGTTCCTGGGTGCAAATCAATGAAAAATTCCACTTCTCTTACCGGTGGCAATCCTGGAATTTCCGTTGGAAATACATCCCGGTACTCATTGACAAGCATCACATCTTCTATGTTCACATTTATCTTTGCCTCCACATGAGCCAGAGACAAAAACTCATGAGTCCCTTCACTTAGCGACACTCGGAGTTTGTTAGCGGCTAAATACTTAACAACTCCAGGTTTGGGGAAAAGAACCAATTTGCGAGCACAGTCTAAGATCACATAGTGATACGACATCCAATCCATACCGAGGATGACCTCGAGTGATTGTAGGGGTAAACAAATCAAATTAACCAAGAAATCCCTATTCTGAATAGTTATTTGACAATGTAAACATGTAGAATTTACTGTCAAAGTCTTAGCAGGTGTGGAGACAACCAAATCAAAAGGCAAAGCAGACACAGATAACTTCAAACGATTCACACAATCCATAGCAATGAAGGAATGGGTTGCCCCCGAATCAAAAAGCGCAGTTAAATGGTTACCTGCAATCTCACAGTCACGTTGAATTAGATTTCCAGATGGATTCCCCTCTTCGGCACTCACACAATAAATGCGTCCTCTAGCAGTAGGACGAGTAGCCCTAGCCACATTCACCACAGGTTCCACCTTTGGAGCCGTGCAATCCCTTGCCATATGCCCTGGCTTCCGACAATTGTAACAGGAGAGGACATTAGAGGTACAAGCACTAGCATAATGTCCCTCTTCCCCACATCGGAAGCATCGAAGCACTTGTCCCAATTGTCTTCCAAAATTCTGGTTCCCGGGGTGATTCTGCCCACTGTTGTTATTTTGTGGTCGATTATAGGGTTTAGCAACTTGTTTCCCCTTGTTATTCTGATAATTCGTCCGACTAGGCCCTCCTGCACCAAAATTCCCTCCTCGACTAGCCCTCTTATTCTTTATATCCTCAACTTCCCTGCATTTTTCCACAAGGGCTTGGAAACGTTGAATTCCCAAGGGCAAGACGGAGTCTTGAATCTCATACTTTAGTCCGTCTTGGAAGCGATGACACATGAATGGTTCATCAATCTCTTCACGGAAAAATTGGAAATGCCTTGATAGCGATTCAAATTTAGCGGCATATTCGCCTACGGTCATGTTTCCCTGATGCAGTTTCAGGAAATCATCACCCAACTTGGTCCTGGTACTCATCGGGAAGTATTTGTCTAGAAACTTCCTTTTGAATGATTCCCAGTTCACTTCCTCGTGAGCCGATCTCATTTACAATCTGGCACTCCTCCACCAGTACTCAGCATCCCCTAGTAGCATTTAAGTGGCATAGTTGACCTTCATTGCCGCCTGACAGTTAATCATTTCGAATATCTTCTCCACTTCTTGGATCCACTGATCCGCTTTCTCTGAGTTCTCATCCCCCTTAAACTTAGGAGGATTGTAACGACGGAAGTCTTCTAAACCTCTTGACTCCGCAGCACAGATCCCTCTTTCCCTCTTTTCGAGATCACGTTGAGTCTTGGCAGCAGTCTGTGCAGCAACAGAAGCGGCCATGTTATTCATAGCCTCCGCCATCCGATCATCCCTATTGGCATTGGCTCTCGGAACGTCATTCCTCCTTGGCGGCATGGTTTTCCTATAAAACCATCATCAAACAGAGTCTTAACACTACTTCAATAATTCCAAAAATAACTTCCGACCACATCAGCACATAATAATTATTCTGAACTTGACAACTCAAACCACCTAAACCGACACATGATCAAACAACAAATCCTAACCCACCATCTAGAACTAAAGGTTCCACAGCCCCCAAAGAAAACCAAACCAAAGCTCTGATACCACAATGTAACACCCCGTTTTTCTTAGCGAGGGTGTATTTTTTTTTCAAAAGAAATTAAAATAAAACAGAGAAAAAGTTCTCAAAATATGAATTCGAAATATTTACATAACAAAGGTGGTACAATCTTCCAGTTTAAAAATAAAAGCAACCCAAAAGAAAGACATTTGTTCCCTCTGTGTCAACCTAGTATGATCATTTTACAACAAAACTAAACACCCTGAATGATCTCCACGCGCCCCGTGAGATCCTCCTAACGTAGCTCCAATCAAGCACTCCCATCCACATTCCCGTCCGGAGGGTACGAACCGGTAGGATCATCCTGATTCTCATCTGAGGGCAAAGCCCAGATTTCCACAATAGTTGTAAAGGGTCACCAACCGAAATTAACAGTTAACACATAACATTTAAGCTTTTCAATGCACAAATAACCTTTTCAACTTATCATGCATCTTAGAAGAGTTTTCCATATGCTAAAGTTCTCAATCCATCAAGAAATACATAACTAACCAAGACATTGATAAATCAATGAGCAATCTGTTATCTAACTCAAAATAAGAATTTCTACTAAGCCAATCGATTTCCAAATCGATTTCCTGAAGGTTTTTAGTGAAATTTGAATTTTGGGCTTAATTCAATCGATTGGGCAATCAATTGACGAGATAGTTGAGCCACTGACTTAATGCCAATCGATTGGGCAATAGATTAGGCAATTGATTGGGCAATCGAGTGACAGCATGGCTGAGCCACTAACTTAATGTCAATCGATTGGGCAATAGATTGGGCAATTGATTGGGCAATCGAGTGACAGCATAGTTGAGCCACTGACTTAATGCCAATCGATTTCCAAATCGATTTCCCTGCATATTCTTCCAAAAATTCATAAACTAACTCAATCACATACACACGCCACCCCAAACCTTAACACTTAGCAATACCCATACAATCACCACGTCATTCTGAGTTTCGAAAACGTTTGTTACAACCAAACATACTATCACACAATTCCAAAACATAACTCTTAGTACAATCAACAAAATCACATTTTGAATCAAGACACCCTTACACATAATTTCAAACCATAACACTTAGCAAAATCAACACAATCATAATTTGAATCAACCACGACTCGTGTGCTGAGCACCCTAATGCAATGCGTATATGCCAAAATGCATGGACTCGGAATTCCAAACCAAAACCCTCCTCGAAGGGCCGTAAATCATAATTGTACCGCCTATCGCAGGCCAAAGTACCAATTACCGAGGTGCCACCTATCACGGGTCAGCACGATTTACTAAAAAGCGTAAATCGTAAACGTACCACCTATCACGGGTCAGTACTGTTTACCGAGGTGCCACCTATCATGGGTCAGCATAATTTACCAAAAGAAAAAGCGTAAGTCGTAAGGGTACCGCCTATCACAGGCCAAAGTACTATTTACCGAGGTGCCACCTATCACGGGTCAGCACAACTTACCAAAAAGTAAATCGTAAACGTACCACCTATCATAGGTCAGTACAGTTTACCGAGGTGCCACCTATCACGGGTCAGCACAATTTACCAAATGAAATGCATGAGCATACACTAACTCCATTCACAACAAGCGTTAAGTAAATGCAAATATTAAAAGATTCCCCATTTTTAATACTCATTTACTTAACCGATTTTCACACTAGACATTAAGCAAACAGACATATTAAGAGATTCCCCATTCTTAATATACTTTTGACTTAAACGGTTTCCACAACAAAACATTCAGTAAACAAGTCATTAAGAGATTCCCCATTCTTAATACTCATTTCACTGAAACCATTTTCAAAAACAAACATTAAGTAACCAAGACATTAAGAGATTCCCCATTCTTAACGCTCAGTTAACTTAAACGATTTTCACAAACTCACATTAAGTAAACAAGACATTAAGAGATTCCCCATTCTTAATACTCGTTTAACTTAATGGTTTTCAGATTCCACACGAAACCAATTTTCACATTCAATCCATACTTCACTCCAAATCATTTTCCACACAAACCACACAAAACAAACTCAAACATACTTTCACATTCAATCCATACTTCACACCAAATCGTTTTCCACACAAACCACACAAACACATCTCAAGTTTCATCAGTTATCAATTTAGAACACGTCAAAACAACGAACACAAATCAACACAATCCATCACTCAAACACAACAAGTTTCATATACTCAAAATCATACATAAATGGGTTTAAAATTCATTTTCCATAAAACCTTACTTTAACCCTAACCAAATTCTTTTCCACACAACCACAAGTAAGTCCCTAAATGCAAACTAAAAGTTTGGAAGGAGCCCTTACCTTAACGTTAGCTTTAACGTCGATTTACAACACCGCAAGCAAATCCGATAAAATCTTCGCTTGCAACGCCGCTTCCAAAGTTGGTCCCCTACCACCGTAGTGTGGTAGTGAGCAACTTTCCCTTCTATCTCTTCGCGAAACGAAGCTTAGATCTAGATGAAACGGGGAGATTTGAGTTTGAATCCCTAATACCGTTTTTCTCCGTTTTCGAATCAAAGAGGCAGAGTGAAGTTGAAAAATCCTTATACCACCTCCCACTATCAAATTCGAATTCAAAGGAAAGAAAAGGAAGCAAAAACGAGCAACAATGGAGGAAGGGAGAAATTGAACTTCTTGCGCGAGGCAGTGAGGAAGGAGATGGAAAATTCTGATTTTCTCTCCTTTGTATTTCCTTTCTCTCTTTTTCTTTCCTTTCTACTTCTCTTCTCCTTATTTCTTTCTTTTCCTTTTCTTTATATATAAATACAAATATATATATATATATATATATATATATATTAATAATAATTAACAAATATCTCCAACTCTTTAGATATTTATTAAATAACTCTTTTACCCGTAACACATTAAACTATTCGTAAAAGATTCACCGCAATTAATTTAATTTATTTATCGACGAGTAACTCTAATCGGGCATCAAAATATCTTTTTGATCATATAAACTCCAAAATATTTATAGCTTGGATAAAAAGCCCCTGAGTTCAATACCAAAATCCATTAAAATACATAAGGAATAATTTAAAATTACGGGTCTTACACCAAGCATATCTGCATAAAAAAATCAGGTTTTGGATTTAGGTACCCAATTGAAATTGGGTCCTAGGGGGTTAGTTCCAAATGATGGTTCCTTAACTTTCCAAATTTGTTTCCATCCTCTGTTGGCACGTTTTTTCAGTTTGCAATTGAACACTTTATGTCCTTTTTTGCTGCAAAAGTGACATACAACAGCAGGGAATGGCTTCTGATTTGGTCTAGTAAAGTTATCATACATTTGTTTAGATTGAACAAATTTCTGATGCCTTTTCATATGCATGTTTTGTTTATAACCAAGTCCAGTTTTAACATCTAGATTTCTCTGATTTCTAAGAAGTCTTTCTAAGTTGTTTTTACCACTGTTGAACTTAGCTACATCACATTTCAGTTCATGAGTTTCTCTTTTCAGTTTTTCATTTATATCTATAAGAGACTCAAGCTTCAAATTAACTTCATCAAATTGCATGCATTTTTCTTCTAGCTGTTTCTTAGTACTAATCAATTGTTTAAGTACACTAACATGTTCAGTATGCAGTTCATTAAAGGCATCATGAAGCTCATCATAAGATGGATTAGATGTAGTACTTACCTCGCTGTCAGATTCTGAATCAGTATTAGCCATAAGACACAAGTTAGCTTCTTCATTTTCTGATTCTTCAGATGAATCTTCATCATTGTCATTCCAGGCAATGTAGGCTTTCCTGTTTGAAGGTTGCTGATCTTTGCCCTTAGTCTTCGTAGGCTTGTTTCTGTTTTGCAGCTTGTAACACTCAGATCTGATGTGGCCTGTTTTCCCACATTCATAGCAAGTTATGATTTTGCTATCACTGGTATCACCCTTGCTGGAGCCTTTTGTTTTGAAATTCTGTGGTTTCCTTGACTGGCCTCCTTTATTTTTCAGAAACTTCTTAAATTTTCTCACCAACATACCTATCTCAGGTTCTTCACTTGATTCACTTTCTGAGCTTTCTGAATCTTGTTCAGTTTTTGCTTTGTGAGTTTGAGTTTTCAGTGCAATTCCTTTGCTTTTTCTGTTTGATTGCTCTGTCTCATTTAATCTGTGTAGTTCCATATCATGTTCACGAAGCTTTCCAAATAGTGTTGCTATAGTCATGTTGGCAAGATCTTTAGACTCAGCAATGGCAGTTATCTTGGGTTGCCAATCCCTTGACAAACACCTCATGACATTTCCTATCTGCAGTTCATTATCCACAACTTTTCCCAAGGCATGTAGATTGTTGATAATGTGAGTGAATCTGGTTTGTAGATCATTTATAGATTCATCTTTCTTCATGCAGAAAAGTTCATACTCGTGCATAAGTGTATTTGTTCTTGCCCGTTTGACATTTGTAGTACCTTCATGTGTTTCATGCAAAGTGTCCCACATTTCCTTTGCAGTCTTGCAGTTTGACACTCTGAAGAATTCTTCTGCACTTAAGGCTGATGTTATGATATTCTTTGCTTTAGCATTGTAACCAACTTTCTTTTTGTCATCATCAGACCAATCAGCTCTTGGTTTGATAATGCATGATGATCCTTCAGTACCTGCAATTTTAGGAATGTAAGGACCGTTTTCCACTGCATCTAAAATGTCCAGCCCACATGCTTCCAAAAAGATAAGCATTCTTTCTTTCCAGTACATGTATGTTGTACCATTAAAGGCAGGGGGTCTGGTTAGAGATGCTCCTTCTCCTAGGAAATCCAAAGAAGTCATTTTCTTTTATGAGTTTTTCTCTAAAAAAGTTAGGCTCTTGATGCCAATTGTTGGAAAACTATGACTTCTTTTTTATTAATAACAAGAGAATTAAGATCAACTCCAACTAGTTAGACATAATTCCCATATCAAATATGCAACAATCATACAATTTACACACACAGCGGAAACTTAAAATCACATACAAGATTATTCAAGGAGCATACAAAAATAAGCAATTAAACAATGCTGAATATTAAAGAGAAGGGATAGGAAAGATTGCACCAAGATTTATCCTGGTTCAGCCGTTGATCCAACGGCCTACATCCAGTCCTGTAATCATAATCATGATTCCAGCCTTTTTCACTATAGAATGAATTCGAGTACTTTTTACAGATTTTCCAGTCTTCTACACGACCTATCAATCTAACTCCCTTCACTTCTATCTTGTCACCCCTTTGATCCTTTTAGTTTATCCCCAAACTCACACAAGATCAAAGTAGACTTCCTCTTGATGATGCCACACCAACAAGGATAGCCACCAGTTTCTAAACTGGATTTGTTACAGCATGAATTACAAAGAATTGTCTTTGTCACGAACAAAGAAAAGTAGTATCAAGAAATGTGTTCAATCACTCTAGCACCACACAAAAGATTTGATTTGCCAATGAATATTTTTTGTGTGTTAGAAAACTTTTCTTTCAAAGTGTTTTCAGAGATATGCAAGATTGAGAGCAAGAGGTTCTGAAAAGATGTGAAAAGTTTTTATGCAAGAGTTATGCAAGTTGTTCTTCAAGTTATTTTAAAAAGATTTGAGGCATCATATATATATTCAAGGCAAACACCAGGACAATCGATTGCCCAATCGAGTTTGTAAGGACACAATCAATTGCTGCATCGAGTGTCGTATATTCTGTGTTTCTGGAATCTTGAATTATATAGGCTTCACTTGATTGGTTAATCGATTGATCAAGTTTCTGAATCAGACCTGATGCTATGAAAACCTTTCAATCGAGTGAGCAATCGATTTGGCCAAAACTGGGTGCTCACTGTGATTTGAAATATAGCATCAATCGATTGGTCAATCGATTGTCGTGATCAAAGTGATTCAGACCTGATGCCATAATTTCCTTTCAATCGAGTGAGCAATCGAGTTGTTCAAAACTGGGTGCTCACTGTGATTTGAAATATTGCATCAATCGATTGGTCAATCGAGTATCGTGGTCAAAGTGACTCAGATATTGCAGACAATCAAGTTGCCAATCGAGTGGACAATCGAGTGGTCAATCGAGTGGGCACAGACTGAGTGCTCTCTGTAACTTGAACTTCAGCATCAATCGAATTGTCAATCTATTGTGCAATCGACTGGACAATCGAGTGATCTTGTTACAGACCTCAGTTGTTTATGACAGTTTATGTGCCATTCGATTGATAACTCATTCAATCGATTGTTCAATCAAGTGTTTTCAGAGTTAAGTTTCATAACACATGGCATGTCTTGTGTGAGACTCTAGTGATTGTTTACTTAACTTGATACCTAGACACCTAATACAACTATACACAAATTGCATCTTCCTCAAGTGCATCCTCCAACTATGGTTGATTCCTTGAGTTGCAAACTATTGTTCCAAGTGTTGTGGTGTCTTCATGTATGCCTGAAATGTTTCTTGATTCAAAACATTAGATAAAGCAACTATTTAATGTGCACTTGTATGTTTGGGACATAAATCAAAAACTAGATCAGGGAAGCTTATGGCTTACATGATGTAGTTTAACATTGATACGGGCTACAAAAGTACATATATCTACACTACAAAAGATCAGTAGTTATCACAGAAGAAGTTAATGATCTACATAAGATTATTTTGGATAGATTTAATCAAAGAAGATCAACAAAGGCAAAGCAAAACATCAAGACCAACCTCCAAAATGATGAGCTATTAGAAAGGACAACCATGACAACAAGGACACTGCTGCTGCACCATTTTGCATAAAACACATCATGTTTTTGAGACAAAGGACTGACACATAATAGTTGTCATAGTTCAGCACTCAAACAAAACAGAAAGGAATAATGTTCTTGTTTTAGAAAAGAACATTTTGGTTCTAATTCTCTTTCAAAGACATAATGAAAAGAGATAATTTTCCACAATATAAACCACATATTAAAGAGTACCAAGACTGCTTAAATCATTGGTGAAGCCAAGAACTAGAGGAGAAAACACAGTTCCAAGATTGATCTTCAAATTGATGAGTTGTGAGCAAAGACACAAGTACATTGTACTTACAATATTCTGCAGAAAGTTCTACATAAACCCAACTCAAAATAATGTCGGTTGACATGTGACAACTCATTCACTCACTCATTCACGTTTTCCATGAAACCCAAAAGCAAGAACGTTCTGGACAGCAAATAAACACATGTTTAATTGCTTTAAAATTTATTTGACACTCGGGAAGTGTGTCCAATGGATATATTAATTTTAAACTGAAGATCAATTAAAGATCTATAAATTGAAGATCAATTGGAAGATGAAGGCAATAGTTCAATTTACAAATCTACCAATACTTGTTCAAGTAACAAGTCCAAAAAACTCTTCAAGCAAACTCCTGCTCTCGTCACTATATCTTTGAATCATTATATACTAAGTTTGTCTTTCATTTATCTCAAACAAGTGTTGAGATGTTTCAAGATCCCAAACACATTTATCATACACATCATTTGTAACTCAAGTCTATCTTTTATGTTAGATTGAGTATGTTTGTAAAAATCATTTCAAGGCTGAAAGGTGATTGTAAAAATCTTTTCTAGGTTGAAAGGTGAAGATTGTAACATATCAAGGTTGATCTGGATTGGTTGTTTAAAAACCAAGAACGTTCTCTATTTTGAACACTTAGTGAAAAATCTCACAGTTGTGAGGACTCAATGTAACTCGAATTGGGTGAACCAGGATATATCTCTGTGTAATATATCTTCCCTTATCTATTATTTTCATTCTGTTTGATTAACAAGTTAAATAGATAAGTTAAATTGTTGATTTAACTAACCAAGAACGTTCTTCATTTTTTGGTCAAAAACCAAGAACGCTCTCCATTTTCTATTTTCACAACCAAGATCAATCTTGAGTTATTTTCTTAAGTTTTTAACAAGAAATTTTAAATAGGAACATTTACAATTCAAACCTCCGTTGCTTGTAAATCGACATTGCTACTTCAAGCAGGTCCCAAATCAAGTTACTGTTATAGGTTTTATGTCATATCCTTTTATGATTAGACTAAGACAAAACAATAAGACTTCACTTTTTAGGTCTGGGGAAAGTACTCCGTCACGCGCCTCTGGTGATGCAAGTGACACTATGTTATAGTTGAGTTTGATAATGCAAGCAATGTTTCGGTTCTGGTGACTTTAGAAATGCATGCTCTAGAAGAAGTCAATGCTCTGATGAAAGTCAATGCTCAGACGAAACATCATGACTCAAGATGATTTCTTGCAATCAAGATAACATCCAGAAACCGTAAAAAAATCTTTATAAAAGGCGTCCATTCATCATTATAACAACAAGAAAACTCACAAGCTATAAACACATACATCCTCATTTGCACTCATGCTCGTAATCACTCATTTTACTTAAGTGTTGACACAAGCTTCTGAAAAAAAAAATTGTAAACAATCTCCTACGAAAGCTATTTCAAAAAATCTAAACATATTCTCTTTGTAACTTTTCTCAGTAGTGGCTACCTTCTTTAACAACTGGACTGTACTAATCTAGAATGTTGAGAAAACTTGAAAAGAGTCAGTTTGACTAGTAGGTGTTGAGTGAAAGTGTTATTATGTGGTGAACTAGTGGATTAAATCATTTAGATTGAAGGGATTGTGTACAACGAAAAAAACACAAGAAATGAGGGTTTGAATTTTGTTTTTTAATTTTTTTATGTGGCTATACTTATAGTAAAGAAGGTAATGCAAGTGAATGAAAATAGAGTAGAAAGACACATCAATTTGCTCAAATTCACCACCAACATGGTAGCTATGTCTAGTCCCTTCAACCAGAAGAATTTAATTCACTAGATTCTCATTGACTCAGACTTACACTTGAACACCTACTAGACAAACTAAATGTGGTAAATCTTCTCAATCTTCTAGCTTAGTATAGTAAAGCTATTGAGGAAGGCAACTGTTATTGGTCTAGATTGCAACAAAAATGTTTTGGGTTTTTTTGAATGAGCTATCTCAAAGTGTTACAAAAATATTACTTCAGAAATTCTCTTAGCACTAATGAAAAACATAGAGAAATATTGAGCAAGAATAGAGTACATATGTATTGCATATCTAGCTTGGATGTTGTATATCTGGTTGTTGTGTCTTTCTTTATTGAAGGAGGCACGTCCTTTATAGAGTACGATTATGGTTTCATGTTGTTATACTAATTGCACAAAATCAATTTAATCCATGAAGTTCCATATCTTAAATTTGTGGAATTTATTTAACAAATAGACTTTCCAGAAAGGAATGGTCTTGTACTAATTCAACATATCTATTTGAAACAATTGGGAACTAGAGGGAAAAATGATCAGAGAATGTCTTGACATCTTTAGACAAGTAGCTAATTCAGGATGTGTATTAGAGGTTGTACAATTGCTTTGTCTTTAGATGATTAGATGCTTCATGTGTTTATCAGAGGCAGAGGTAGAAGAATTCTTGTCACACTTATTAGAGGAAGAGGCAAAATAATTCTTGTCACGCTTATAAGAGGCATTGGAACACAGTGATGATTTGTGCATTAATTTTAGCGAAGAAAGGATGTATTCGTCAAGTTTTTCAAATGATATGCGGAGAGTCTATTGAACAAACATATGAGTTTGAACTTGTGCACTTAAATTCAATGTTAAAGCATTAAATTATTCCACAAAATGATTTTGTTATCATCAACACAAGTAAGGGACATATTTCTTCGAATCCACTTGATTCAAACAATCTCCCCTTTTTGATGATGATAAATGATAGTGTTTCAACAAGTGCACTGAATCTTTGCAAGTAATAATAAATCGGTAGTACCGAGTGTCGAACTCAAGGATTGCGTTTTACTACTGAATTATATTTAATTACTACAACTGAACAAAAGGTTCTCAAATTGATTGAAATGATATTAAAAATTAACAACACTAATAAAACTGATCCTTTATAATGAGAAGAATGTCACGGATGAGTTTCACTTTGAATCCAACCTTGGTGTCTAATTTTAATTCTTGAGTAGATTCAAGATTAGAATTAAACATTAGCGTACAAAAATTCTCTTGTTAAACTATTGCCTTTGCAACTAATTTAATTGGTTTCATGACATGTATCTATCCCTAGACTACAAATTCAACACACAATTAGAAGAAGAAGAAGAAAAAAAAACAAATTCGAATAACAAAAATAAGATTGCAAAAGTAAAAGTTACCTCTACTTGTGGGTTGCCTCCCACGAAACGTTTCTTTAAAGTCATTAGCTTAACGTCTCGACTATTGTCAAGGTGGCATATACGACAGGAAGAACACATCATCCTTCTTCTTCCTTTTGTTTGGTAGAAATTCCATGAGCTTGAGAAATAAAAGATGTTGCTTCCATGTCCTTCTCAATTGGACATTGATGAACAAGGCATAAATTGAATCTCGAACTTCATCATCTCTTCATTTTCTTTTCCTTGTTCGTCTTTTCCTTTTGCTTATCCTCTCCTACCACAACAATGAAATTATCTTCGATCTTCAACTTCTCCTCTATCTTCTCAAACTTAACCACTTGCTCAAATAACCTCTCACATTGATTTTCAAATCTTTCAATTGAAACCATGTTATTCTTCATGAATTCAACAAAAACATTCGTAATGTGAAAGACTTTGTCATCTGATTCTTTGGATAGAATTTTAGGAGGTAAAATTTGTTCCCAATTGATCTTTTTAATATAACACTCACTGTTTTCTCCATCTTTAACAAAAAAATCTTCATATTCTATTAGTTCGACAAAGTCATCAAAACAAGTTTCATTCCTATGCCCTTCTATGTAAAAGTCACACCTAAGAGGCTGCATCTGAGGGATCTGAGGGTGATATTTTAAAAATGTATCTCTCAAGATTTGCCCCGCAATCATGCGACATATACCAGATATAAGACAGGTATCACACTCTTCGTATAATTGTAGTAGAATATCATCATTATAATTTTCCATTCTCTGTAGCGAATAGTTATCTCAAATAAAGAACAGATAAACCACTGTCACATGACATTAGCAAGCTCAACAAATAAAACTAGAAAATAAAAGAAAAACAATTTTGTTTTCAAAATTAAAACTAAAATACAAGCCAAAATTTTATTTCAGAGGAAAAAATTTCAATTAAGTAAATAAATTAAAATCAATATTGATATTGCAATCCACAACAACGGTGCCAAAAACTTCATAGCGTTTCAGCAAGTGTACTAAATCGTTGCAAGTAATAATAAAACGGTACTGCCGAGTGTCGAACTAGAGGATTGCGTTTCACTATTGAATTATATTTAATTACTACAATTGAACAAAAGGATACCAAATTGATCGAAATAATAATATTTAAAATTAACAACAGTAATAAAATTGATCCATTATAATAAGAAAAATGTCAAGGATGAGTTTCACTTCAAATCCAACCTTAATGTCTAATTTGATTCTAGTTACTGAATTTCTTTATTGAATTATTACCGAATTCTCTTTATTATTCTTGCCCTAATGTCTTAGTGATAGAACATTTAATTCCAAAGTAACCCCTAATTCCTTAGTATATTTAAGATTAGAATTAAACATTACTGTATAGGAATTCTCTTGTTAAAATATTGCCTTCGCATCAAATTTAATTGGTTTCATGACCTGTATCTATCCCTAGACTACAAATTCATGAATTTCTCATCTCAAGTATTCGTAAAGTCCACTTCCGTTTCAAAATAGAAATCGTAGAATATTTTAATGTTGATAAAGCAATAAAAAGCATTAAGCACAAAGATGAGAAAAATAATTCAATAAACTCATTCCTAATAGATAGGGTTTAGTTACTTATGGCAGAGATACAAAAGATAGGAATTAAAGAAGAATTACAAGAAGTATTCCTAAATGATTCTTGATAAAACTGCTCCAATGGTGTTAGAAACAGTCGTCTTTGAGTTTCTCTGTTAGGGCACATGTCTCTCAACTTCTCAATAGTCAAAAAGATGTCTAAAAAGTGAGAAAAATGAGTTTTAATGTGTTTTGTTGCACGTCACATGCTTCAAGTGCACTTCAGGCGCGGATTGGCAGTGGATTCAATGTGAAATGCGTTTCAGGCGTGCTTCAAGCACAGAACATCTTCTTTCTGGAGTTTATTGCACGTTTCTCCACTTTTGGGTTCGAATTTGGTTTTGGTGTCTTTGAGAAAGTTGTAGCTATGGAGCATAGCTTTCACTTGCATTTGGTTTGACTCCAATTGGACATCTACAACTCCCGATATGGGTTAAATACTCCACATATGTTATGTTGATTTTTCACCAAAATTCAGCATTGTATTAAAACTAAGTAACAACGCAAAACTCTGAAAATATATATTTAATCACGAAAATAAGAGCACAAACATTTCATTAAATAAAAGAACTAAAATCAACAAAATATATCAAATAACTCCTTAAATTAACTAATGAAAAAAAAAATAAAACTAAAAACAATGAAAAATATGCATATGATGAGGAGTCATCAACAAATATCTATTACTATGAATAATTTTATGAGATTAAAAAAAACAAAGAGATAAGAAGTAATAACACATTACAACAAAGCTCCCCCTTAGAATTTGCATGTTCATTTCATAAGATGAGATAGATTTTAATAGAGTATTTATATGCATTAAAAAAAATAATTTCATTAAATAAATTTACTACTTAAGAGGTTAAGTTATTGTTGTGTCGTGAGTCAAAGTTACCAAGATTGTCTTTGCTGTTTAAAATATAGAAAACACATCCAATTTGATGAAAATATGAAATGTTGGGCTTCATTCCTTTCCATTTTTCATAAGGATCCTTATTGAGAATAGGTCTAATATAGACTCTATAATCAGAGCATGCAATGTTCACTACTTCTACCTCAAAAGTGATTTGCAACATTCCTTTCGTGAATCATGATGCATGTCATTTCCTAAAGAGATGTGTTTTTCTTTTCTACAATCCAATTATTTTGGGTGTTCAAGAAGATGAAAAATTATGTAAAATGTCATCCTCTTCACATAAGTTTTTAAAAAGTTTATTTTCAAATTCACCTCTATGATCACTACAAATTGTTGTTGTACAATTTTTTTTTTATTTTGCACTTGTTTGCATAAGATAGTGAATACTTTATGCGACTCATCTTTGTGCTTTAGGAACTTTACCCATTTCCATCTAGAATAGTCATCAATAATAAGAAGTTTAAAATAGATGATTGTAAGCTCTTGTCTACACCTATGCATCTAACTTGTTCTCTTGATAAAGACTAGTCGGTTATAAAAGTAGATCAAAAGGTATACAAAGGAATGATAGGTTCCCTTCTTTACTTAATTTCCTCTAGACTTGATATTTTGTTTATTGTATCTGTGTGTGTGCCATATTTCATCCCGACCCTAAAGAATCTCACTTAAAAGTTGTTAAGACGATCTTTAGATATTTGAAAGGCACTACTAACCTTCGTTTGTGTTATAAGTCATCCTCTTAGTACAAGCTAGTAGGTTTTTGTGATGCTGACTATGCAGGAGATAAGCTACAAAAGAATAGAACTTTGTGGAAATTGTACATTCCTTGGTGAGAATCTAATCTCTTAGTCAAGAAATAGACAAAGTATTATTGCTCTGTCTACAACAGAAATAAGTATATCTCAATAGCTAGTGGTAGCGCTCAGTTGTTGTGGGTGAAGCATCAACTAGAAGATTTCAAAATTTATGAGCATAACATTTTTACCTTCTATGATAATACTTCAACCATATGTTTAACTAACAACTCTATGTTACATCAACTAGAAGATTTCAAAATTTATAAGTGTAAAATTCTTATCTTTTGTGATGATACTTCATCCATATATTTAACCAACAACTCTATTTTACATTCAAGAGCAAAACATATAGAGATTACACATCATTTCATAAGAAATTATGTCCATAAGTGTATTTTAGATATTAAATTTATCGACACTAATCATTAGTGGACTGATATTTTCACAAAACCCATTGTTGAAAACATTTTCAATCTTATAAAGAAACATCTAAATATTGTGTTTATTAAATAATAATATTTAATTCTTTGTATGTCTTGCCTCTGGTAAAATAGCGTTAATGGTTAAATATATGATTGTTCAGCCTCTGATGACATTTAATTTATTTCTACCTCTAAACAATCTAAACTCAATAAGTCTTGGATATGAACAATTTTCTTCTTGTAAGGTGTGATACTCTGTCAGGTGTCTCACACGTGCGTTTAGTAGTGACGTTGAAAACTTAACCGTTTTTGGCTCTTAAAATCAGTTATACTCACAATCATGCATAACTCTAAAAAATTCTCACTCTTTTGTTTTTTTCAAAATGTTAAACTTTTTGTTCTCCCTAAATCTCTCATGCTTGTATTATTTGTACCATTTTTTGTTTCTTTGTATTTTCTTTTTTCCTCTCTTTTTTTTGATGACAAAATGGGGAGAATATATTTTTTTAAATTTTAAGTAATGAATTTTTTTTTCTTTTGGATCTTCTATTACTAATTCACTTTAGATTACTCGATCAGAATATTTGTACATCTTATGAATTAAACATGCATATTCTATGGAGAGCTTTGTTGTAATACTTTATAATATTCTTTTATACCTTTAAATTTAAAAACTATTCACAAAAATAGATGTTTGTCTCATTAAAAAGAAGGAGATTGTTATGACCAAGTTGGATTGAATAATTAAACATGCACTTGACTTGTTTTGGTGACAACAAAATCAATTTGTGGAAATATTTTAATGCAATAATGTTTTGATTAAGTGTGCAAGTCTAAAATCAAGATGATCTAATAGGTTCTTAAGCCATATTCTCTTATGATTGGACTAAAATAAAGGTTCAACAAGTCTTCACTTTACTCTGATTTTCAAGTTTGGTGAAAATTATCTTTCATGGGGATCTAGTGATGCAAACTACACTATGTTTCTCGGTTAACTCCATTAAAGTTGGTGACTTTGGAAATACATTATATGTTTTGTTTCTGTTGCGACTAATGAATGCATCTATGCTATATTTGTTTACCTCTGATAAATTTGACAAACAAGTGATTGTTTGCCTCTGATAATCACATCATTAATTCAAGTATTTGATTGTCTGACTTTGATTTATTAAGTATGTTTTGAAAAAAAGTCAACGTCTGATGAAATTCAACGCTCCGAATAAAACAAAGCATTTGTGCACCCTCTGTTGAACATTATCTTGAATCTGCTACTTGGTTGGAGGTCTATAAAACAAGTTTTTTTCATCGTATCCTTTACTTCCCCACCTTCATACCAAGATACACTGAATCAATTACAAGGATTTGTTTTGGAATAATTTATATGGAATATCAATCTCAAAAGATATGATACAGAAATGTATGACTCATATCAATCTTTAAGACTTCAATGAGTCCTTTTGAGGCATCTTTCAATCACTTTCTTATGACACATATTAAATTTGAGTTATTATCATCACCCTAGGCTCCTATTGGACTTCTAGGGTTTCTCGGCCTAGACTTTTTAGAAAATCGCTAGATGTGTGAATCGGGATTCATGTTTAACCTTTGGATCTAGATTATAAATAGTGGAAAACATCTTGTGAGTCCCCTTCTTCTCCCTTGAAATCTTAAAATATCTCTGAAAAACTCTTGGGTACCTTTTGCAACCTGCTTTTTCCTTCTTGTTTTTTAGAAAACCTCACTAATGAGTTCTTTTTCTTTCATATTAGATTTCAATGGTTCTTTTTTAATGTGTTTCTTGTTGTTATGACTCAATATCATAACAATATCAATTACATAAAAAAAATTATTGATAGTAATAATTACTATAATAAACTAAAACTGTGACTTCCATATATATGAGTATCAACCAATTGCAATCAATAAAATATTGGAGTGTTTTTAATTATTAAATTTGAATTCTTTTCATGTTTAAATTAAACAAGAGATCATGTTTGAATTAAATATGAGAGAGATGTGTTATTGTCTAACAATTAAAATTACTAAAATATATATAAGTGGGGCCCAATAAAATTTTATGGTGACATGATGAATATAAATATTTTAGGAAGAGAAAATTTTAAACTTGATTATAAATAGAATAATAAAATAATAAATATCCTTAAAAAATAAAATAATTATTCTCAATTCTGTTATTTTTTATTAGATTTTATTTTATTTTTTATTAAATATCTTATTTAATATTATTTGATGCATAATATGAAATCACACATATTACATTCTTTTTCTCCACTTAAAAACAAATTATATTGTCGTTAAGTCCCTTAAGTCCAAGTGGCAAACGTGTTAGGTTCAATTTGTTATGGGGATGAGATTCTCACAATTATCTATGTTAGACATATGTTCGTTTTTGATATTATTGACAAACATACATCATGAAATAAATCTGACATTGTGAACAGAGAAAATTTTCAGGAACAACAACTCAATCCTACAAACTTGAGACAATTGCTTGGAACTCAAGAAATCAACAAAAGCTTGAAGATCCATAAGCAAATCGATTAGAAAAATCGATTGTGTAATAGGTTTGAATGATATTATGCAGTCTGGGATAAATCAATCGATTGGCAAAATCGATTTGCACATCCTCTGAAAAAAAAATCAAACAGGCTATCAATCGATCAGGCAAATCGATTGGTACAGTTATTAGAAAAAAATTGTGCAAGTCAGAGAGCCAGTTTGCCACTAATCGATTAGGCAGATCGATTGTTTAAATCACCAAGACTGAAATGATTGCTCACATCGATTAGACAAATCGATTGGTATATTTACTGAAATTAAAATGTGCAAGTCAGTGGCATGCCTTGCAAGCTAATCGTTTTGGAAAATCGATTGATCCAATCACATCTTTATTTTTTTGTTTGTCCACATCGATTGACACAATTGAGTGTGAATGTCCCAAAGCCAAACCAATGATTAATAAAGCCATTAGGAAAATCGACTTACTAAAATAAGTTTCAAAATAACCTTGGTCTGGAACATACACAGTCGATTAGCACAATCTACTAATTTACTTCTTTTGAAATAAGTTTGGCATCAATCGACTTGGTAAATCGATTGAATGAACCAACTGATGAAATGGTCTTCAGACTTAAGTCTACAATCGGTTAGGCAAATCGATTTGTAAAAATCACTGTGTCCTTGGAACCAGTGAAATCGATTAACTAAAGCGATTGGTACAAAAAGTTTTAGAAACAGAGATGACTGAAATGTTTGAATCGATTAAGTACATCGATTGTTTTGATCTCGTAGTTGGAACAAAACACCCCAAGTCGATTATGAACATCGATTCAGATATAAACATTCATCCAAGTCAGAAGAACTCATTTAAAATAATCGATTTGTTAAATCGATTAGTTTATGCAGTTTCCAGATTCAAGAAAAACAAGATTCGCGAAATCGATTTGATAAATCGATTAGTGTGCTTTATAACTTTAATGAATTGATTGGCCAAATCGATTCATGTGTTGTTTTTCCTGAAACTATATAAACTGCTTTCATACTCTTCTTCTCATAATCTCATAACATCAATAACGTTTTACAACTTCATAACTGATGATAACAATCATATACCACTAACTCTTTCTCAACTAATATTACTTTGAACATCTTTTTCAGCCATGAACAATCAACATTTGTGATCAATGAGGATTGAAAAAGACTGAATTGAGAAAGATTGCTTTGAGAAGAAGGAAGATCAAGAACTTTGTATAATTGATCTGTTTCAATTTCTGTAAATCATTTTCTGTAACCAAATAACTTTGAGAAAATCCAGTTGTTACTGGTGGTGTTCTTCGGGGTTGAGGGCTGTCAACAAGAAGACACTTGACTGGATTCTTGGTAGAGTTTATGGGATTTAAACTCGAGAATTCAGGGAGGGAAAGATAGAACAGGGAGAATAGTTTAAGATTGAGGCGAGGCGCTGTGTGAAATCTGTAAACTGATTCTAAGAAGTTCTATTGGAAAGGCTAAGATCTAGTTGGATCTTAGGACTGGATGTAGGTCGTCACGAGACGGCTGAACCAATATAAAAATCTGCGTACACTTTTCTTTCCCTTATCTCGTTTAAATTTCTGCAATTATTATGTTTTTGATATTGATTGAATGCATGATAAAGATTCTATGTTAAGTGACTTTGCATGATAAATTGTCTTAACATGATTGCATGAAAATCAACATCTTGAATAATAATTATTTCTGATGCATTTCTCCATATATACCATGATCCATATTGTTTGACATTCATTAGAATTGATTATTAGGGACCTTGTTTAATCTTGTGTTTAGTAAATTTCGAATTTATTAAACTGCTGCGCATATTGTTAGAATAGGCATTATTCTGCATAATTCTTCCACAAATCAGAGGTCGTATCCCCCACATTTGGCATCAAGAGCCTGCCTTTTTTTTAGAATTGTTTTTCTCAAAAAAAAAGGATCATGACCTCTGATTTCCTAGGAGAAGGTGCGTCATTAGCTAGGCCTCCTGCTTTTAACGGGGCCGCATACATGTATTGGAAACAACGCATGCTAATTTTTCTTGAAACTAGTGGTATTGACATACTAGATGCTGCAGAAAATGGACCTTTTGTGCCAACCATAGCAGGTACTGGTGAATCAGCAATCCTAAAGCCTAAAAGTGACTGGACTGAAGATGACAAAAAGAAAGTTGGGTACAACGCCAAAGCCAAGAACATTATAACTGCCGCATTGAGTCATGATGAATTATTCAGAGTCTCAAATTGCAAGACAGCAAAACAAATGTGGGACACACTTCAGCAGACGCATGAAGGAACCACAGACGTAAAGAGAGCTCGGATAAATACTCTCATGCACGAGTACGAATTGTTTAGCATGAAGAAAGAAGAATCAGTAAACGGCATGCAGACCCAGTTTACGCACATAGTCAACAACCTAAATGCCTTAGGCAAGGAGATTGATAATGATCAGCAAATCAACAAGGTGATGAGGTGTTTGACTAGGGAATGGCAACCAAAAATCACTGCCATTGCAGAATCAAAAGATCTAGGAAGCATGACAATAGCTACATTGTTTGGAAAACTGAGGGAGCATGAAATGGAACTACATAGACTCAATGAAGCTGAGCAAGTTGACAGAAAACAAAAAGGATTGTCGTTGAAAGCCCAAACACAGCAGTCTAAATCTGAACATGAGAGCAGCTCAGATGAATCAAGCAGTGAAGAAGATGAGGAACCTGAACTTGGGCTACCTGTCAAGAAGTTTAAGAAATTTCTGAAAAAGAAAGACAGTAAATTCAGAAAACAATCCAGTTCGAAGAACAATGACAGTAAGACAATCACATGCTATGAGTGTGGAAAAACTGGTCATATAAAGGCTGATTGTTACAAGCTGCAGAACAAAAACAGAAATTCCAAAACTAAAGGCATGGAACCAGCTCAGAAAAACAGAAAAGCATATATTGCATGGAATGACAATGAAGAATCCTCCACATCTTCTGAAACTGAAGAAGCAAAGTTGTGCCTCATGGCTAACACAGATTCTGAATCAAAAAGTGAGGTAAGTTCTCAATATAATCCTTCTTTTGATGAACTGCAAGATGTATTTAATGAACTGCATGATGAATATTTAAAATCTGTTAAGCAGTTAGTTAGCACTAAGAAAATGCTTGAACAACAATGTATGTTGCATGATCAAATGAAAACTGATTATAGGAAGATTGAGGACTTATGTGAACAATTAAAAAAGGACTCACATGATAAATCTGCCAAATGCATGGAACTTGAGAATTCTGTTGCACTATTGAAATCTGATTTATTGAAATTCTCTAGTAGCAAGGATAAACTGAATGATATTCTTAGCAACCAGAGAAATGTCAATATAAAATCTGGACTTGGTTTTAACTAGAATATGCATGCTAAGCAGAATAGGACTAAACATGGCATAGGATATAGTAATGTTATGCATAACCAGAAATTTGTGAAACCTAGCCATATGCATAATGTCTTTGTCAAACCAAAACAGTATGCATCCTCTGCTGTCACTTGTCATTTTTGTTGTAGAAAAGGACATTTTGTTTACAATTGCAAATTAAAAAGACTTGCCAATAGAGGATGTAAACAAATTTGGAAAGTCAAGACACAAGATGTTCAAACTGACCCCCCAGGACCCAATTTAAATTGGGGACCTAAATTGAATTTCTGATTTTATTGCAGGTATGCTTGAGATCCACTAAACACCAATGGTATCTTGATAGTGGATGCTCAAAGCATATGACAGGGGACAAGTCAATGTTTTTGTCCCTAAATCTAAAAGAAGGTGGATTTGTAAAGTACGACGATAATAACAAAGGCAAGATATGCGGTGAAGGTAACATTGGCAGCGAATCAACTGCCATAATTAAAAATGTCTTATACGTGGAAGGGCTGAAACATAACCTTCTAAGTATAAGTCAGCTATGTGACAATGGTTTTCAAGTAAGCTTTTCACCACTTTCTTGCATAATTGAGAACAAGCATGATAAGAGTATGAAATTAGTAGGTGATAGAGTTAATAACATTTACATGCTAGATTTGACTGCTATGCCTGCTAATTCTGTTTGTTGCTTATTATCAAATGCTGATGAGACATGGTTATGGCATAAACGTATTGCACACATTCATATAGATCATTTGAATAGACTTGTTAGCAAGCAGTTATTCATAGGTCTTCCCAATAGAAAGTTTTCTAAGGATAGGCTATGTGATTCTTGTGAGAAAAGTAAGCTTGTCAAGTCTACTTTTCCCCCAATAGATATGGTCAAAACCAATAGGGTTTTGCAACTTATCCACATGGATTTGTTTGGACCATCCCAAGTGAGAAGTTTTGGAGGTAACCTGTATGGATTTGTGTTAATTGATGACTATTCTAGATTCACTTGGACTTATTTTCTGACTCATAAAAGTGATGCATTTTCTGTTTTCAAAAAGTTTGCAAACTTAGTTCAAAATGAAACAAGTCAGAAAATTATGTCCATCAAAAGTGATCATGGAGGTGAATTCCAAAATGATTCTTTTGATACTTACTGTGAAGAGAATGGCATTCATCACATGTTTTCAGCCCCTAGGACACCACAGCAAAATGGTGTAGTGGAAAGGAAGAATAGGTCTTTAGAGGAGTTAGCTAGGACCATGCTGAAAGATTCAAATACTCCCAAGTATTTCTGGGCTGATGCAATTAACACTGCCACGCATGTTGTCAACAGGGTTTTGATTAGGCCAATACTTAGGAAAACTCCTTATGAGTTGTACAAGGGTAGAAAGCCTAATATTTCCTACTTTAGAGTGTTTGGTTGCAAGTGCTTTGTTTTGAACAATGGCAAAGAACACCTAGGCAAGTTTGATCCCAAGGAAGATGAGGGTATCTTTCTAGGTTATTCCCAAACTAGCAAAGCCTATAGAATCTATAACAAGAGAACAAAAACAATAGAAGAGTCAGTTCATGTGAAATTTGATGAACTTTTTAAAGAAAACTTGAACAACACTCCTTCTATTGTTGATGCTTCTTTGGATGAAGTTGTAGAATCTGAACCTATAGAACCAAAGGAAACCATACCTCCAACAAACAGTGACTGTGTTGAACCTATTAGAATAGATGAGTTACCCAAGGAGTGGAAGTTCAATAGAAATCATCCCATAGATAACATCATAGGTGACATCTCTAAAGGAGTGGCAACTAGAAGGAACCTTAGACACTTTTGTAACCTTACAGCCTTTGTATCTAAGATTGAGCCTAAGAACATTAAGGAAGCCTTACTAGATAGTGAGTGGATACTTGCTATGCAAGAGGGGTTAAACCAATTTGAGAGGAACAAGGTGTGGCAGCTAGTACCTAAACCATAAAATAAGCACATCATAGGAACAAGGTGGGTGTTTAGGAACAAGCTAGATGAGAATGGTGTCATCACTAGAAACAAAGCTAGGTTAGTGGCCAAGGGTTACAACCAAGAGGAGGGAATAGATTTTCGTGAAACCTATGCCCCTGTAGCTAGATTAGAAGCCATTAGAATACTCCTTGCTTATGCATGTATAATGGACTTTAAGCTTTATCAAATGGATGTGAAAAGTGCCTTTCTCAATGGTGAGATCCAAGAGGAAGTTTTTGTTAGCCAAACACCTGGTTTTGAAAATCCAGAATTTCCTAATCATGTGAACAAGCTAACAAAAGCCCTCTATGGGTTGAAACAAGCTCCTAGAGCTTGGTATGAGAAGCTTAGCAATTTCCTCATTTCACAAAACTTTTTGAGAGGAAATGTTGACAAGACACTTTTCATAAAAACTAATGAAAAGGATATCTTGCTGGTCCAAGTTTATGTTGATGACATAATCTTTGGATCTACAAATAACAAGCTGTGCAAAAATTTTGAAAATTGGATGAAAGGTCAATTTGAAATGTCAATGATGGGTGAACTATCATACTTTTTGGGATTTCAAATTAACCAAAGCAAGCAAGGTATCTTCATTAGTCAAACAAAATATTGCAATGATTT
Organism: Cicer bijugum; assembly: GCA_037974875.1. NCBI lineage: Eukaryota > Viridiplantae > Streptophyta > Magnoliopsida > Fabales > Fabaceae > Cicer > Cicer bijugum. The sequence continues at coordinate 3,520,743 of JBBPBT010000072.1, read as the reverse complement.
GATAAAGAAATTCTCCTTTGATAGCTTCAAGCCCATTGATACTCCAATGAGCCAAGGAAACCTTTTAGATAGAGATGAGTTAGGAAAACCAATGGATGTTACAAGGTATAGAAGCATGATAGGATCATTGCTCTATCTCATAGCAAGCAGGCCTGACATTATGTTCAGTGTTTGCATGTGTGCGAGATACCAATCCAATCCTAAAGAGTCTCACCTTAGTGCAGTTAAGAGGATTTTCAGGTATTTAGTTGGAACTAGGAGCCGCGGGTTATGGTATCCTAAGGGATCGACTTGTTCTTTGGTTGGTTATTCGGATTCAGATTTTGCTGGAAGCAAATTGGATAGGAAAAGTACCTCAGGTACTTGTCATTTGCTAGGCAATTCCCTTGTATCTTGGTTCAGCAAGAAACAAACCAGCATTGCATTGTCAACAGCTGAGGCTGAGTACATTGCAGCTGGAAGTTGTTGTGCCCAGATCATGTGGATGAAACAACACCTGTTAGATTTTGGTGTGGACTTAGGAACTGTTCCCATCTTGTTTGACAACACAAGTGCGATCAGTATCACTAAGAACCCAGTTATGCATTCCCAGACCAAACATATCGAAATTCGGCATCACTTCATTTGAGATCAGTTTCAGTGTGGAAACATCAAGTTAGAGTATATCAACACAACTGAGCAGTTAGCAGGCATATTCACCAAAGCATTGCCAAAGGATAGCTTCCACCACATTAGGATGAAACTAGGCATAATAGATCCCAGTGAGATCTGAGTTATGTGTCTAATCGACTGGGTAAATCGATTATCCTGTGGATACATAGGAAAATGTCTTTATAAAATCGATTGCCCTAGTCGACGTGACCCATAATATGTCTATTTTCTCAAGTTATGCACTCGAAATCGATTTGGAAAGTCGATTTTCCATCCCCAGGATGCTTCAGATGTTCTTACTTTCCCAGTTCAATCGATTATGGAATTCGACTGACTTCATGGTATAGTGGTTAAAGAATCGATTTGGAAAATCAATTAGTTTAGACCCAGACTTCAAAGTTGAAGAATTCCTCCTGACTCTGCCTCGAAATCGATTTGGAAAATCAATTGTTTTTAAATATGTTTGAAATCTTCATTCAAAGGAATCGATTTGGATAATCGATGCTGATACAACTTAGCTTCTGGACTGATATGAAAGATTTCGGAACAGCTCGTAATCGATTTGGGAAATCGATTGGTAGAACTGTATTGAGAGTTTCATTTAAAGAATCGATTTGGGAAATCGATGTTGAGATGGATTCCTGTCTGGACTGTTATTTGAAGTTTTTGAACTGATACGAAATTGATTGTAACAATCGATTAGGTAACTATGGACATCTATTTGGGTAATCGACTGTCTTTATTACCGTTACGTGTTTTTACTAGTCGTTACACACCCGTTCTTTGATATTCCCCAGCAACGGTAACTAAATCGATTGGACCAATCGATTTACATACCCAGCAATATAAAAGGAACAGTTTCAATCGAACTCTAACATCGATTTACTCAGTATTCCAACATCCAAACCTCTGCAAATCATTGTCTTTTCTCTGTTTTGATCCATACCAACTTCCATTTCACTTATACTACTTCAGATTCTTTCTCTAAATCACTTACTATGGAAAGAGTAAAGAGAACATCTCCTTCTACTCCATCTTCTTCTTCTTCTTCTTCAAGTGGAAGAACTCCATCTCCTCCACCCACTCTTTCCAAGAGGGTTCCAATTCCTACTCATAAAATTGCAGCACAAGATAAAGGTAAAGGTGTTGCAATAGAACAAGGAAAAACTAAGAAAAGGAAAGAGCCCCCAGCTGAGAAATTGTTAGCTGATGCGAAGAAGGAAATATCGCATAAGAAAAAGAAGAAAAAGGATGCTTCTTCTACACCACATAAGAAGACAACACCACAAAAGAAGACGACACCACAACAGAAAACTCCTGCTCCTCAAAACAAACCAGCTGAGGAATTTAAGCTTCCTCCGGCGTTCGTCAAGAGAAAAATTCACGAAGCTCGTGTACTGGACTTCAACTACTTCGACTGCGATGGTTTTACGTTTCAAAACCACTTCGGTTTCATGGATTGGAAGATTTCCTTTCCTGCTCGCTTGATTCTTATCCGAACCTGATTCGAGCTTTCTACGCTATGTTCAAGATGACGGATACTGGCTTCAAAGAAATGGTGAAAGGGAAGAAAATCTCCATGTCTTATGAGGAGTTCTCGAACTTGTCAGGACTTCCTTACCATGGAAACTCAATTGATTGCAGCACCGAAGCTGACGCTGCTGACGAAGGATGGGAAGAGTCCCTGGAGAGGCAAACAATTGTGCAGGACCTAATGGTCGAAGGGTTTGTGGAATTTGTTTCACTTCCAATCGGCCAGATGAAGGTTCAGCAACGAATGCTGATGTACGCGCTCACCCGGATGCTTGTCCCGCATTCCAGAAATCACGTAGTTGTCCAACCGTTGGACATTGTGCTACTGTGGGGTCTATGCAAAGAGCTCAAGATGAGCTGGGCATGGACCGTCCTTCGACACATGCTGGAAGCAGCTCAAGGAAAGCTGGTACTTCCTTATCCACAGTTGATCAAAAAAATTCTCACTCACTTCAAGGTATCTTTCAAGGGTGAAGAAATGTCCAAGACCATTCTAACATTTGGTGAATCCATCGTGAACCAAATGCAGCTGCGCAAAGTGAATGGCGTTTGGAGGCGACCTCAAGCCAGTGTTGAATAAACCCAGCAAAGTGCTGAACCAACAGCTGCTGAGTCAGTTTCAGCAGGGTCTGAGGTGCTCACCAAACTGCTTGAATTTATGGCAGCTCAAGCTGCTCACAACGCCAAGATGGAGGCGTCGAATGAGAGAATGGAGGCTGCGATCCAGAAGATTCAATTTGATCAGAACCAGATTGCATAAGATGTGGCAGCAATCCAGGAACATATGGGCATTAAGTTGTCCTTCAGTGATGTTGCTGAAATTGGAAGACAAGCGGCTGAAGAACCAACTCCAACACACTTAGATGATGCTGAAACTCATGTTGAGGAGACACCTGCTGAGGGTAATACAGCGGTCTCAGCCTCATCCCCAGATAATAATGAGGGCCAGCAAACTCTAGATGTTTAGGACTTTAGTTTTCTTAGTTGTTTTGTTTTCTGTTTTGCTCCTTTCTATGTAATGTTTCTGTTGGATGTATTTTCTTTTTGATGAATGAATATAAATAGTTGAGTTTATTGATCATATTGACTGCTGCATTTCATTTTGATGATTTCTAGTGCGTGCCATAATCTGTTTCTGTTGATTTCTCTGATACGACTTGTGTTACAAACTGCTCTTGTTAACTAATCTGTTCCAGTTTCAATGTATAGCAGTTTTCAGGTTTGCTACCAACTCAGGGGGAGCAAACTTCTGAGTCTTCTCTCCTTTACCTCTTTTTGACTTAACTGACAAAGGGGGAGAGAAATTTATAACATGTACTAACTTAGTATGTTTATGCTATGCTTATTATGCTCTTAAGTTAGTATGCTATGATACTCTATATTAGTAGTGTCTTTTTAGTATGCTCTGATATTATACTAGCAGTTCTAATACAGTAGTACTTTTTGCAAATTACTCGGATACGCAAATTACTCTGATACGATCTGTTTTGTCTGTTGTAGCTCTAACCCTTATTTCACTATATGAAAAGCACGGTACTCGCATTTAGGGGGAGCTTCACTAGACTGTTGTTATTACAATGTATTCCTTCGAAATGTTTTTCAAGTTAAAATTGCATGTTTGTTACTTAAATCAAAAAGGGGGAGATTGTTAGACATATGTTCGTTTTTGATATTATTGACAAACATACATCATGAAATAAATCTGACATTGTGAACTGAGAAAATTTTCAGGAACAACAACTCAATCCTACAAACTTGAGACAATTGCTTGGAACTCGAGAAATCAACAAAAGCATGAAGATCCATAAGCAAATCGATTAGTAAAATCAATTGTATAATAGGGTTGAATGATAATATGCAGTCTGGGATAAATCAATCGATTGGCAAAATCGATTTGCACATCTTCTGGAAAAAAAAAATCAAACAGGCTATCAATCGATCAGGCAAATCGATTGGTACAGTTATTAGAAAAAAAAATTGTGCAAGTCAGAGAGCCAGTTTGCCACTAATCGATTAGGCAGATCGATTGTTTAAATCACCAAGACTGAACTGATTGCTCACATCGATTAGACAAATCGATTGGTACATTTACTTAAATTAAAATTTGCAAGTCAGTGGCATGCCTTGCAAGCTAATCGATTTGGAAAATCGATTGATCCAATCACATCTTTATTTTTTTTGTTTGTCTACATCGATTGACACAATCAAGTGTGAATGTCCCAGAGTCAAACCAATGATTAATAAAGCAATTAGGCAAATCGACTTACTAAAATAAGTTTCAAAATAACCTTGGTTTGGAACATACACAGTCGATTAGCACAATCTACTAATTTACTTATTTTGAAATAAGTTTGGCATCAATCGACTTGGTAAATCGATTGAATGAACCAACTGATGAAATGGTCTTCAGACTTAAGTCTACAATCGATTAGGCAAATCGATTTGTAAAAATCATTGTGTCCCTGGAACTAGTGAAATCGATTAACCAAAGCGATTGGTACAAAAAGTTTTAGAAACAGAGATGACTGAAATGTTTGAATCGATTAAGTACATCGAATGTTTTGATCTTGTTGTTGGAACAAAACACCCCAAGTCGATTATGAACATCGATTCAGATATGAACATTCATCCAAGTCTGAAGAACTCTTTTAAAATAATCGATTAGTTTATGCAGTTTCAAGATTCAAGAAAAACAAGATTCGCGAAATCGATTTGATAAATCGATTAGTGTGCTTTATAACTTTAATGAATTGATTGGCCAAATCGATTCATGTGTTGTTTTTCCTGAAACTATATAAACTGCTTTCATACTCTTCTTCTCATAATCTCATAACATCAATAACGTTTTACAACTTCATAACTGATGATAACAATCATATACCACTAACTCTTTCTCAACTGATATTACTTTGAACATCTTTTTCAGCCATTAACAATCAACATTTGTGATCAATGAGGATTGAAAAAGACTGAATTGAGAAAGATTGCTTTGAGAAGAAGGAAGATCAAGAACTTTGTATAATTGATCTGTTTCAATTTCTGTAAATCATTTTCTGTAACCAAATTACTTTGGGAAAATCTAGTTGTTACTGGTGGTGTTCTTCGGGGTTGAGGGCTGTCAACAAGAAGACACTTGACTTGATTCTTTGTAGAGTTTATGGGATTTAAACTCGGGAATTCAGGGAGGGAAAGTTAGAACAGGGAGAATAGTTTAAGATTGAGGCGAGGCGCTGTGTAAAATCTGTAAACTGATTCTAAGAAATTATATTGGAAAGGCTAAGATCTAGTTGGATCTTAGGACTGGATGTAGGTTGTCACGAGACGGTTGAACCAGTATAAAAATCTGCATACACTTTTCTTTCCCTTATCTCGTTTAAATTTCTGCAATTATTATGTTTTTGATATTGATCGAATGCATGATAAAGATTCTGTTAAGTGACTTTGCATGATAAATTGTCTTAACATGATTGCATGAAAATCAACATCTTGAATAATAATTGTTTCTAATGCATTTCTCCATATATACCATGATCCATATTGTTTGACATTCATTTGAATTGATTATTAGGGACCTTGTTTAATCTTGTGTTTAGTAAATTTCGAATTTATTAAACTACTGCGCATATTGTTAGAATATGCATTATTCTGCATAATTCTTCCGCAAATCAGAGGTCGTATCCCCCACAATATATAAATTAACTACGGTAAAATTTATTATTATTTTAAAATAAATTTTATATATTTTTTTTAAAATTTTATATTTTTTGAATCTCATCAAATACGAACATTAATCTGTTAATCAATATCTACATGACGTTTACCATTCAAACATAATATCAATGATTATCTATAATTATAAGTCTTATATTTGAATCAATGATAGAGTTATGTTAATCATTTGATTATTAAAATTTATTGGATTCTACATTTTAATATAAGAGGGACCCAATAAAATTTTGTAGAGAGATGATGTATGTAACACTCTAATGAGAGGATTCAATTTTTTTTATTGATCCTATTCAAAAATATAAAACGTTTAGCTATTTGATAATTTTTTGGAGAAAAGATTTTAAATTTTTTCTTACGTAAGAGAAGATTTAAAACTTTATTATAATAAATAGAATAATCAAATAATCAAATAATAAATATCCTCAAAAATAAAATAACACATTATTTGTCTACCGTTATTTATTTATTTACTTGCCAATGAATAGTTTTTTTTTGGTACTAAATATAATA
>JBBPBT010000072.1:3500308-3514014 GCA_037974875.1 Cicer bijugum | reverse complement strand
GAAATCTTTTTTCAAGTTCTTTAGTTCTCAATATAAAGTTTGATTTTTTTTTATATAATTCAAACTTAGGAATTGTGTACGTTTATGACAAGAGTTGTTATAAATAGATTATATGATATTTAATTATCATTGGGGTAGAAAAATGTGATTTTTTTAGTAATTTTGAAAGCGACCAAAATTTATGACCTGACCAATTTTAATGCCCAAATTTTTTCATATCATATATTATATTGGACTAAAACTGAAAACTATTATATTTATATGGACTAAAAATATATTTAAATATTTTGTCCATATTTTCCTTTATCAATTAACGTTTTTATAATGTTCACTTGACGTTAAGAATTTAAAAAAAAATTCTGATATTACAGAGTGAAATCTAAATAAATTCTTTTACAGAAACTAAAAGTAAAAACTGTTATATTTACATGGATCAAAAATATATTTTAAAAAAAATATATTATATGCGAGTCAAGTAGTCCCTAGGTTACTACACTAATCACGTACGACATTCTTAATATAGAATCAATTTTGTCCCTCCAAAGAAAATATTTGGAACTAATTTTGATATTAAACAATGACGAGGATTAAATTGAGATGCATCAAAATTATGATGGACTAAATTGGATATTATTATATATAATATTTATTGTGCCAATATTATTGCATTTTATTTGTTTTGAGACAAATATCATCATTCTTGTTTATGATCGGAATGGATATATTGTTATGGACCAAGATGGTGAACCGAAGACAACTTGTCGACTACACCATCTTGTAGTTGAATATAGATATGCAATTTTAGTTGTTGAATTGAGTTTGTATTCGGCTACAACATGCTGCAGTCGAATACAACTTTGATTTTTGTCAAAAACTTTATTTTCAAACATTGTTCATGTCTTTTGACACTTTGATCAATTTTACCAAGAGTGTAGTCGAATACACCTCTTTAGCATTCCTAGAGGTTTTTCTTCATTTTTGATCGTTTTGATTTTTGTCCCTCTTAATACACGTTTACTCCCCCTTTAAGCTTGAGTTCATGTCATTATGTTTTGAAAATTTTGAACACCTACAAATTCTTTAACAACAACAACATACAATTTTCTGCCCTTTTTGATATGATCAAAATGGAAGAAAAACAATAGATAAACGGGCCAAGCATACAAAAAATAAATAAGGAATAAAGACATCAAAAGCATAATTAAAAGTTAAACATGTCTAAGTATTACATCAGTAATTTTCAGAATTAAAATGAAATGACCTACAAAGCACCAATACCTTTTATTAGATATCATTTTTATTGAAAATGTCGAGTTCTCTTCGTATCTTATAGAATAAATCTTTAGACAATGGCTATGTGAAGATATCTGCTTGTTGATTATGTGTATCCATAAATTTTATTTCAACATTGTCGTTGAGAACATGATCGCGCAAAAAGTGATGATGTATGTAAATACGTTTAGTTTGAGAATGCATGATTGGGTTCTTTGAGATATTGATAGCATTGGTATTGTCACATCTTAGTGGGATGCATCCGAGATCAAGTCCATAGTCACATAACTGCTGCTTGAGCCATAGAATATGTGCACAACAATTGCCTGATGCTACGTATTTTGCTTCAGCAATGCTTAGGCTACACAAGCTTACTTTTTACGACACTAATGCATTACCTAAGATATGGCAAGTGTCGTTTGTGCTTTTACGATCTATTTTACATCCTGCATAGTCAAAATCAGAATAACCAACAAGATTGCTTATGTTGCCATTTTGATACTATAAGCCTATATTGGTTGTTCCTTTCAAATATTTCACTATTCGCTTTACTGCTACAAGATATGATTCCTTAGGATTTGCCTGAAACCTTTAATATAAACAGACATTAAACATAATATTTGGACAAATTTTCGTTAGATATAAAAGAGAACCAATCATACCTCGATACTTTGATAAGTCTATTGAATTACTAGAGTCATCTTTATCTACATAAGTTATGGAGCTCATAGGACTTTCACTTTCTTTGTTGTTGTCCATCTCAAATATCTTTAACAGTTCCTTACAGTACTTTGCTTGATTGGTAAAAATGCTATTTTTGAGTTGTTTGATGTGGAGTCCAAGAAAATAATTTAACTTACCCATCATAGACATTTCAAATTTTGCATGCATCATTAATGAGAATTCTTCACATATTTCATTATTGGTTGATCCAAATATGATATCATCAACGTAGATTTGAACAAGTAAAGTGTGACCACTAGTTCTTTTAATGAATAATGTCTTATCAACTTTACCTTTTTCAAATCCTCATTCACATAGAAAGTTACTTAACTTATCATACCAAGTTCTTGGAGCTTGTTTCAAACCATAAAGGATTTTCTTTAATTTGAAAACATGTGAAGGATTCTTGAAGTCTTCAAATTCGGGTGGTTGTTTGACATATACATCTTCACTAATGTAGCCATTGAGAAAAGCACTTTTGACATCCATCTGAAATAATTCAAAATCCATAGAGCAAGTAATAATCGGATTGCTTGTAACCTTGCTACCAGAGCAAATGTTTCATCAAAGTCGACCCCTTCTTCTTGATTGTATCCTTGATCAACCAACTTTGCCTTATTTCGAACAACTATACCACTTTCATCTAGTTTATTCTTAAACACTCATTTGACACCAATGATGTGTTTATTTCCAGGATTATGAACAAATTCCCAAACTTTGTTTCTTTCAAATTGGTTTTGTTCTTCTTGCATAACAAGTATCCATTGATCATGCTTAATTGCTTCACCAATCTTGAAAGGTTTTATTTAAGAAACAAATTTCATATTCAAATTAGCATCTTGCAGTTTGAGCCTTATAGTAACTCCTTTATTGATATCACCTATAATGTTGTCAATAGGGTGATCTCTATGGGTTCTCCATTCATTAGGGAGATCGTTATGTTGATCTTGCTGCTCAATACTGACTTTATTCTCTTAAATTGATTGATCAACTTGATTGTCTTTACTTATATCATCACTTATAAAATCATCATCATCACAAGGGACAATTTTATCCTCTTTCAAGGGGTTAGATTAATCAAACTATACATGAATAAATTCTTCTACTAACAAAGTTCTCTTATTAAAAATTCTAAAAGCTCTACTAGATAATGAGTAACCAATATAGATACCTTCATTGACTTTCTCATCGAATTTTCCAAGATTTTCCTTACCATTATTCAACACAAAACATTTACATCCAAATATATAAAAGTGAGAGATACAGGGTTTTCTACCTTTATAGAGTTCCTATGGGGTCGTTTTTAGGATTGGTCGAATTATTACTTGGTTGGATACATAACAAGTTGTACTTACAACACATGCCCAAAAGTATTTTGGTAAACTTGAGTCACTTAGGGTGGTCCTTACAAGTTCTACCAATGATCTATTCTTTCTCTCAACAACTCTATTTTGTTGAGTTGTTCTTGGTGTAGAAAAGTTATGAAGATTCCATTTTTTTCACGATATTTTACAACAAAAGCATTTTGAAATTCTCCTCCATGATCACTTCTTATTGATAAAATTTTGGTTACTTGTTCATTTTGGAGTAGTTTGGCATAATTTTTAAATGCTTTAAATGCTTCATTTATATCTGCCAAAAATAAGGTCCGAGTGAACCTTGAGTAATCATCACCAATTACTAGTCTATATGAATTTAAACCAAGACGTTTAGTTCTTGATGGACCAAAAAAGTTCATATATATCAATTGAAGGGGTCTTGAAGTCCATATGTATCAATTCTTGGGTTTGAAGGAAACCTTAGTTTGCTTACCCTTTTGACAAACATCACATAATTTGTCCTTAATGAATTTCATCTTTGGTAAGCCTACAATAAGTTCATGCTTGACTAACTTGATGAAATGATCCATATGGATATTTGGAAATCTTTTATGCCATAGCCATGGATCATTGTTGTCACTTACCATAAGACATTTCATTTTCAAGGATAAATCCTCAAGATTAATTATAAAAATATTTTTAAAACGCTTACCATCAAACTAAATTTCATTTGATACCTCATTTCGGATAATGCATTCATCTTTCTTGAAAGCTATTTTGTAATCCTTGTCACAAAGTTGGCTAATGCTAATAAGATTGTGTTTTAATCCTTCAACATATAGAACATTTTCAATTGAAGAAGATGGGGTTGCACCAAATTTTCCAAAGCCCAAAACTTCACTCTTGTTGTCATCTCCATATATCACATAGCCTTTTGATTTAAGAGTAAGAGCGGAAAAATTTATTTTGTCACCGGTCATGTGTTTTGAACATCCACTATCCAAGTACAACATATTAGAGGTACTTTGTATGCATACCTACAAGACAAAGTCATAATTTGTTAGGTACCCAAAGTGTTTTGGGTCCTTGAGGATTAGTACCTTTCTTGACCCACACATAATGCCCATTTGGAACAATAAAATTCCTAAAATGACAAGCATTAGGTGTGTGGACATTTAGACCACAATAAAAGCATGTAGGAGTAAATTAACTTCTGTATGTTGGTAAATGATATTTCTTTTGAACAAAATTCTTCTTATAGTAATGATGATCTTTTTGCATAAGTATAATTTTCTCTTTGTTGGATTGATCACTTGTCTTAATAAAGATGGTTTTATTAATACTTGGTTTATCAAATTTTGAGTAACCAAGGCCACTCTTATCATTGGAATATCTTTGTATATTAAGAAAAAACTTCAATCCAACTTGTCACATACTTGGACAATTTTAAAAGAGAAAATCACACTTATTGCATATAAAATTCTATTTTAATTTTTCTGAATCTTTTTCCATAGTGTCAATTTTTTCTTTAAGAGATGAAATTAGTTTTTTTTAGTTGACACTGTTTTGTACAGAATTTTGCATTCCATAAGTACTTCTTTTATTGCATTTTGAGCATCATTACACTTAATAATTAATTAACAATTAGCATCATTATTATGAGAAGAATATTTGTAACTAACCTCTTTTTCTTTGTCGGATTGTTATGATGCCATCAAATCAATATTTCCACATTCGTCACTTTTTGAATCCAAGGATGAACTTACTTCATTGTCCTCCCGTGCTATATAGGCCTTTTTGAATTCTTTCTTCTTGAGAGCATTTTTCTTGAAAATATTTGGACACTTCGCTTTTTATGTGTCCTTGCTTGCCACAGTCAAAAGAAGTGAAGTTTTGATTTGTAGTGGAGATATCCTTCATTCTGAAAGTTTTCCTTTTCTTAAAAGTTTTATCATTTTGAAGGAACTTACCAAATTTCTTTACTAGAAAGGTGATGTTCTCATCTCCGTCTAAATTCTCATCATTAATTTTCTCTTTTGATTCTGCTTTTAAGGTAGTGAAGAAAAAGACATCTTTTATAGACTTTTCATTTTAGAAATTGTTGTTACTTTAGGTTGCCAAGTCCTAGTTAATGATCTTAGAACTTTAAGGTCCAATTCATCATTAGTGAAGACTTTGTCAAGCGTCATCAAGTGGTTGGTGAAATGAAAAAATCTTTTATGAAAGTTTAGAATAGATTATCTAGGCTCCATTTGAAACAGATCAAATTCTTGAGACAATGCATCGAGTTTAGAATATTTTACCTCAATAGTTCCTTCATGAGTTACTTCAAGAAAATCTCAGATTTCTATGGCAGTTTTTCAATGAGACACGCGGAAGAAATCGTCCATTGCAAGTGTTGATTGTAACATGTTGTTGACCTTTTTGTCAAATAACAATTTCCTTTTTTCGTCATCTAATCATGAGGGTTTTATCTTTATTTCTTCTTTGTTTTTTATGATTGTTTTTGGGACATAGAGACAATTTTCCGTTAGACATATGTTCGTTTTTGATATTATTGACAAACATACATCTTGAAATAAATCTGACATTGTGAACTGAGAAAAATTTTAGGAACAACAACTCAATCCTACAAACTTGAGACAATTGCTTGGAACTCAAGAAATCAACAAAATCTTGCAGATTCATAAGCAAATCGATTAGTAAAATCGATTCTGTAATAGGGTTGAATGATATTATCCTGTCTGGGATTAATCAATCGATGGGTAAAATCGATTTGCACATTCTATGAATAATCAAACAGGCTATCAATCGATCAGGCAAATCGATTGGTACACTTATTAGAAAATAAATTGTGCAAGTCAGAGAGCTAGTTTGCCACAAATCGATTAGGCAGATCGATTGTTTAAATCACCAGGACTGACCTGATTGCTTACATCGATTAGACAAATCGATTGGTACGTTTACAGAAATTAAAATGCGCAAGTCAGTAGCATGCCTTGCAAGCTAATCGATTTGGAAAATCGATTAATCCAATCACTTCTTTATTTTTGTTTGTCTACATCGATTGACACAATCGAGTGTGAATGTCCCAGAGCCAAACCAATGATTACTAAAATAAGTTTCAAAATAACCTTGGTCAGGAACATACACAGTCGATTAGCACAATCTACTATTTTACTTCAGTTGAATTAAGTTTGGCATCAATCGACGTGGTAAATCGATTGAACGAGCAAACTGTTGAAATAAGCTTCAGACTTAAGTTTACAATCAGTTAGGCAAATCGATTTGTGAAAAACACTGTGTCCCTGGAACCAGTGTAATCGATTGACTAAAGCGATTGGTGCAAAAAGTTTTAGAAACAGAGATGACTGAATTGGTTGAATCGATCAAGTACATCGATTGTTTTGATCTAGTTGTTGGAACAAAACACGCCAAACGAATTATGAACATCGATTCAATTAAGTACATTCATCCAAGTCTGAAGAACTCAGTTAAAATAATCGATTCGTTAAATCGATTAGTGTATGCAGTTTCAAGATTCAAGAAAAACAAGATTCGCGAAATCGATTGGTTATATCGATTAGTGTGCTTTATAACTTTAATGAATTGATTTGCCAAATCGATTCATAAGTTGTTTTTCCAGAAACTATATAAACTGCTTTCACACTCTTCTTCTCATAATAAGAATAACAACAACCATAATAATTCCAATACAAAATTTTCACAATTGATGATAACAATCATTTACCACTAACTCTTTCTCAACTGACATTACTTTGAACATCTTTTTCAGCCATGAACAATCAACGTTTGTGATCAATGAGGATTTAAAAAGACTGAATTGAGAAAGACTGCTTTGAGAAGAATAAAGATCAAGAACTTTGTATAATTGATCTGTTTCAATTTCTGTAAACCATTGTCTGTAACCAAATTACTTTGAGAAAATCCAGTTATTACTGGTGGTGTTCTTCGAGGTTGAGGGCTGTCAACAAGAAGACGCTTGACTGGATTCTTGGTCAAGTTTATGGGACTTAAACTTGGGAATTTAGGGAGGGAAAGATAGAACAGGGAGAATAGTTTAAGATTGGTGCGAGGCGCTGTGTAAAAATCTGTAAACTGATTCTAAGAAGTTCTATTGGACAGGCTAAGATCTAGTTGGATCTTGGGACTGGATGTAGGTCGTCACGAGACGGCTGAACCAGTATAAAAATCTGCGTACACTTTTCTTTCCCTTATCTCGTTTAAATTTCTACAATTATTACGTTTATGATATTGATTGAATGCATGATAAAGATTCTATGTTAAGTGACGTTGTATGATTAATTGTCTTAACATAATTGCATGAAAATCAACATCTTGGATATTAATTGTTTTCTGATGCATTACTCCATATATACCTTGATCCATATAGTTTGACATTCATTAGAATTGTTTATTAGGGACCTTATTCATTCTTGTGTTTAGTAAATCTCGAATTTATTAAACTGCTCCGCATATTGTTAGAATAAACATTATTCTGCATAAATCTTCCGCAAATCAGAGGTCTTATCCCCCATCAATTGGCCTCAAGAGCCTGCCTTTTTTTTAAAAGAGTTGTTTTTCTCAAAAAGGATCATGACTTTTGATTTCTTAGGAGAAGGTGCATCATTAGCTAGGCCTCCTGCTTTTAACGGAGCCGCATACATGTATTGGAAACAACGCATGCTAATTTTTCTTGAAGCTAGTGGTATTGACATTCTAGATGATGTAGAATATGGACCGTTTGTGCCAACCATAGCAGGTACAGGTGAATCAGCAATCCTGAAGCCTAAAAGTGACTGGACTGAAGATGACAAAAAGAAAGTTGGGTACAACGCCAAAGCCAAAAACATTATCACTGCATTCTTGAGTCATGATGAATTCTTCAGAGTCTCAAATTGCAAGACAGCAAAACAGATGTGGGACACACTTCAGCAGACGCATGAAGGAACCACTGACGTAAAGAGAGCTCAGATAAATACCCTCATGCATGAGTACGAATTGTTTAGCATGAAGAAAGAAGAATCAGTGAATGACATGCAGACCCGGTTTACACACATAGTCAACAACCTAAATGCCTTAGGCAAGGAAATTGATAATGATCAGCAAATCAGCAAGGTAATGAGGTGTTTGACTAGGGAATGGCAACCAAAAATCACTGCCATTGCAGAATCGAAAGATCTAGGAAGCATGACAATAGCTACATTGTTTGGAAAATTGAGGGAGCATGAAATGGAACTACATAGACTTAATGAAGCTGAGCAAGGTGACAGAAAACGAAAAGGGTTGTCGTTGAAAGCCCAAACACAGCAGTCCAAATCTGAACATGAGAGCAGCTCAAATGAATCAAGCAGTGAAGATGATGAGGAACCTGAACTTGGATTACTTGTCAAGAAGTTTAAGAAATTGCTGAAAAAGAAAGACAATAAATTCATAAAACAATCCAGCTCAAAGAACAATGACAGTAAGACAATCACATGCTATGAGTGTGGAAATACTGGTCATATCAAGGCTGATTGTTACAAGCTGCAAAACAAAAACAGAAATTCTAAGACCAAAGGCAAGGAACCAGCTCAGAAAAACAGAAAAGCATATATTGCATGGAATGACAATGAAGAATCCTCCACATCTTCAGAAACTGAAGAAGCAAATTTGTGCTTCATGGCTAATAAGGATTCTGAATCAGAAAGTGAGGTAAGTTCTCAATATAATCCTTCTTTTGATGAACTACAAGATGCATTTAATGAACTGCATGATGAATATGTTAAATCTGTTAAGCAGTTAGTTAGTACTAAGAAAATGCTTGAACAACAATGTATGTTGCATGATCAAATGAAAACTATTATAGGAAGATTGAGGACTTGTGTGAACAATTGAAAAAGGACTCACATGATAAATCTGCCAAATGCATTGAACTTGAAAATTCTATTGCATTATTCAAATCTGATTTATTGAAATTCTCTAGTAGCAAGGATAAACTGAATGATATTCTTAGCAACCAGAGAAATGTCAACTTAAAATCTGGACTTGGTTTTAAACAGAATATGCATGCTAATCAGAAAAAGACTAAACATGGCATAGGATATGGTAATGTTAAGCATAACCAGAATTTGTGAAACCTAGCCACTTGCATAATGTCTTTGTCAAACCAAAACAGTATGCATCCTCTGTTGTTGCTTGTCACTTTTGTTTTAGAAAAGGTCATTTTGTTTACAATTGCAAATTAAAAAGACTTGCAAATAGAGGATGCAAACAGATTTGGAAAATCAAGACAAAAGATGTTGAAACTAACCCCCCAAGACCCGATTTAAATTGGGGACCTAAATTGAATTTCTAATTTTATTACAGGTATGCTTGAGATCCACTAAACACCAATGGTATCTTGATAGTGGATGCTCAAAGCATATGATAGGGGACAAGTCAATGTTTCTATCCCTGAATCTAAAAGAAGGTGGGTGTTTAGGAACAAGCTAGATGAGAATGGTGTCATAACTAGAAACAAAGCTAGGTTAGTGGCCAAGGGTTACAACCAAGAGGAGGGTATAGACTTCGACGAAACCTACGCCCCTGTAGCTAGGTTAGAGGCTATTAGGATACTTCTTGCTTATGCTAGTATCATGGACTTTAGGCTATTCCAAATGGATGTTAAAAGTGCTTTTTTAAATGGTGACATCCATGAAGAGGTGTATGTTAGCCAAACACCTGGATTTGAGAATCCAGATTTTCCTAACCATGTGTTTAAGCTAACAAAGGCCCTTTATGGTTTGAAACAAGCTCCAAGAGCTTGGTATGAAAAGCTAAGCAATTTCCTCATTCAACAAAACATTTTGAGAGGAAATGTGGATAAAACTCTTTTCATTCAAACTAATGGAAAAGATATCTTGCTGGTCCAAATTTATGTGGATGACATAATCTTTGGATCAACAAATGACAAATTGTGCAAAAATTTTGAAAATTTAATGAAAGGTCAATTTGAAATGTCTGTGATGGGTGAACTATCATACTTTTTGGGATTTCAAATTAACCAATCTAAGCAAGGTATCTTCATTAGTCAAACAAAATATTGCACTGATTTGTTAAAGAAGTTTGGTTTTAATAATCTCAAGTCCATAGATACTCCAATGAGCCAAGGAAATATTCTAGATAGAGATGAATTAGGAAAACCAGTGGATGTTACTAGGTATAGAGGCATGATAGGATCATTGCTCTATCTCACAACAAGCATGCCTGACATTATGTTCAGTGTTTGCATGTGTGCGAGATATCAATCCAATCCTAAAGAGTCTCACCTTAGTGCAGTTAAGAGGATTTTCAGGTATTTAGTTGGGACTAGGAGCCTTGGATTGTGGTATCCTAAGGCATCAACTTGTTCTTTGGTTGGTTATTCAGATTCAGATTTTGCTGGATGCAAACTGGATAGGAAAAGTACCTCAGGTACTTGTCATTTGCTAGGTAATTCACTTGTATCCTGGTTCAGCAAGAAACAAACCAGTATTGCTTTGTCAACAGCTGAAGCTGAGTACATTGCAGCTGGAAGTTGTTGTGTCCAGATCATGTGGATGAAACATCATTTGTTAGATTTTGGTGTGGACTTAGGAACTGTTCCCATCTTGTGCGACAACATAAGTGCGATCAGTATCACTAAGAACCCAGTTATGCATTCCTGGACCAAACATATCGAAATTCGGCATCATTTTATCCGAGATCAGTTTCAATGTGGGAACATCAAGTTAGAGTACGTCAACACAACTGAGCAGTTAGCAGACATCTTCACCAAAGCTTTGCCAAAGGATAGCTTCCATTACATTAGCATGAAACTGGGCATATTAGATCCTAGTCAGATCTGAGTTATGTGTCTAATCGACTGGGTAAATCGACTATCCTGTGGATACACAGGAAAGTGTCTTTATAAAATAGATTGCCCTAGTTGACTTGACCCATAATATGTCTAGTTTCTCAAGTTTTTCACACGAAATCGATTTGGAAAATCGATTTGACATTTCAAGGAAGCTTCAGATGTTCTTACTTTCCCAGTTCAATCGATTATGGAATTCGACTGACTTCATGTTATAATGGTTAAAGAATCGATATGGAAAATCGATTAGTTTAGATCCAGACTTCAAAGTTGAAGAATTCCTCCTGACTCTGCCTCGAATTCGATTTGGAAAATCGATTGTTTTAAACTTGTTTGAAATCTTCATTCAAAAGAATCGATTTGGATAATCGATGCTGATACAACTTAGGTTCTGGACTGATATGAAAGTTGACATTCATTAGAATTGTTTATTAGGGACCTAATTCATTCTTGTGTTTAGTAAATCTCGAATTTATTAAACTGTTGCGTATATTGTTAGAATAAACATTATTCTGCATAAATCTTCCGCAAATCAGAGGTCTTATCCCCCATCATTTTCTACAGTATCCTGAATATCCTCTCACTGTGCCTCAAGACATGCCTGCATGCGTATCTTCCAGAAGTCATAGCACTTTCCTTTTGGTGACTTACTTGGAGTAGAATGAATCAAATTTAGAGGTAGCAAGCAATGAAAGCATAAATAATTTGACATGTAGATCCTGGTTCATCACTAATTTGGCTACATTCAGTCCCCTCATTCAATAGTCTTTAATCCCCTAATTGAAATATCGTGAATTACAAAGCACATGACCCTCCAAATCACTTTTTCCGAACAGCCTGACAACCCCAGACTTTTGAGGAACTAATCACCTTGGCCCTACAAGCCAAGTCTTCTCCTAACAACCTAACAAACCCATATTGAAGAGGGAATTAACCACCTTGACCATGTAAGCCAAGTCTTCTCCTAACAACCTAACAACTGCATATTAAAAAAGGAACTACACCACTATCGAGTTGAATACAAAATATTGGAAATTGAGTAGTTGCTTCTAACAAAGTTGATAATAATAATAATAATAATAATAATAATAATAATAACTCTCACACTCTATGAAAAGAACACTGAGAAAATATTTCGAATCTTTTCTCTCATTGAACTCTAAGATGGATTGAGAACTTTGAGCTTTAGTTACTCTTTTATGCTTTTTGATGACTTTCTCCTTCAGCCTTAAGTGTCTATTTATAACGAAAATTTGGGCTTAAATTTAGTTGTTTAATTCTAAATTGTATCTTTTTCAGATTGTGTTTGCAAATTCTTCATATTGATTTTGTTCCTATTTTGTGTAGATTGAGTTTGTAAATTTTTCAGGTTGATTCTATTCCTATTTTTTGTAGATTGAATTTGTAAATTCTTCAAATAAAATCTTCTTCAAATCTTGACTATATCTTCTTTTCAACTTGGTCAAAGATTTTCTTCAATTACAATTTTGAATCAAATCTTATTTTAGATTCTCATCAATTATAATTTTAAATTAAACATTCTTTTACATTTTCTTCAATTATAAATTTGAATCAAATCTTATTTTAGATTTTCTTCAAAAACATGAATCTTCTTTTATACTATTTGAAATCAAATATATTATTCTCATAAATACATTTATTAACATCAAAATTCTAAATGTAAAACTAATTTAGTTCCAACACATTTGCCTCATTCTTTCGTCCAATATTTTTGCATAATTACTTTGTGGTGTAAGTCTATACATGGAGGACACATTAAAGAGGATATATTAACATATTAACAAATACTAACAAATTATCAAAACTAACAAGTGTATCAGTTATACTTATTAAACTAAATATTAAAAAAATTGAACTATAAATGCATTTAAAATCTAAATTTTATTACTTTAAAAGTGAAATTAATATTTTCAACATTATCAATATCTCTTAATTCTACCGTAAAACACAATCAATCTAACGCGCGTCAGCATTCCACTAAAATTAATAGATATCGTATGCCAAAATATTGACATATTTTGTACTCGAAATTTTCAGCATTATCAATATATATAATATTTCTCAGTTGTACCGGTAAAACACAATCGATAAAAATATTGAGTTATAAATAATAACATACAGTCAATTATTGGGAAATACTAGTGATGGAAATAAACGCAACATATTTCTACGAATAATCATATTCCACAATAAACAATTCTCGAAATAGTGGCAACTATAACTTTGAAAATATTTAGTTTAAATTCAGATTTGTTCTTTCAATTTTAGTCAATCAACAGTTTTAATTTTCTATATATTTTTATGAAATTATACTCTATTAAATTTTGAAATTTCGTAAATTTTGCCAACCTATCAACTGATAAATTAAGATGAATTTAATTTAATTTAATTTAATTTATAATATTTTAATTTACTTTAATTTATATTTAGTTGATGATATTTTGCTTCCTTAGAGAATGGTGTCTATTATAATTTATTTAAGTCTAGAGATGGTA
>JBBPBT010000072.1:3487867-3499754 GCA_037974875.1 Cicer bijugum | reverse complement strand
CAAACTTTCTTATTCTTTGTTTTGATTTTATTTTTTTCGTACAAAATCAATTATTTTTGTTTTGACCAAACTTTCTTATTCTTTGTTTTGATTTTATTTTATTTTTTTTTTCAATTTTGATTATTTGATTACAACGTTTTCGCTAAATAACAATTTCTTTCACTTAACATAGACTTGTATTTTATTACTCTGAAAATGATAAAATCTTATATAAATTTAACATATATTTTTAATTTATATAAATCGGATAAAATCTTATATATCAATTTTTGATGTTTTTGTAGAACAGTTGAAATGCCTTATTTCAAAATATAAATCAATTGATTTGAAGTTTCTATGATTTCTACTAAATAATTTTTCTATATATTTATGATAGTTTTGCTTTAAGTCTCGTAACATGTTGAGCCGACCCTAATATTCCCTGACAATTATTAAACACATTTTTAAAACTAAGGATTGAACAATGGAACAACAAGGTTATTGAGTAAAAAATATATAAATAAAAAATAAAAAAATTTCCTGCTATTATTTCTAAAAGTAGAAAAAGAGTTAGAAGTTGGTAATATAAAATACAAGGATGTATTCGTCCAATTTTTCAAAAGATATGTGGAGAGTTTATTGCCCAAACATATGAGTTCGAACTTGTGCACTTAAATTCAGCGTTAATGCATTAAATTGTTCCACAAACGATTTTGTTATAATCAACACAAGTGATGGGCATATTTCTTCAAATCCACTTGGTTCTAGTAATCTCCCCCCTTTTTTATGATGACAAACATCTATTATTGTGAATAATTTTATGAAATTAAAAAAAAAAAAAACAAACAAAGAGATAAGAAGTAATAACACGTTACAACAAAGCTCCACCTTAGAATATGCATGTTCATTTCATAAGATGAGATTGATTCTAATAGAGTATCTATATGCATTAAAAAAATAGAAGTTCATAAAAGAAATTTACTACTTAAGATTTACAATAAAAGAAAAACAAGAAAACAAAAATATTACACATTCTCCCCCTTTTGTCATCAAACGAAAAGAGAGAAAACATAAAAGAGAAAAAAATTGAATAAAACACTAAAGGGTGGGGTTGGTTAGCCTAACTAGAATTAAGCTAAAGGGTGTTCTTAATATCCTCTTGATTTTTGCTCGTTGTTTCTATAAATGCCTCAGTCTTCATAAACAGCCGATCAAAGTCTTCCTTCTTAACAAACTGAGAAGAATTTGACATTGTGCCACAAAGAGATGTAGATAGGTTTAAAGAAGCATAATATGTAGATCCTAGAGCATCTATAACAGGAGCATCCAAAGTGTGAATCTCGATATGTGGGATGATCACATGAAGCTGCAATGGTACAAGTGGGGCAACATATAAAGGTTTGAGAATGACATCACCAGAGGGAGAACACTACAAGAAAAACTTAAATTTGTTGCCAACTTTATAAATATTTTGTGGCCGGATAAAACCCTCACAAATTAGTGACCGAAAAAACCCTCACAAAGGCCAAAATTGAAATTGGTCTTTATTTGTGGCTGAAAAAGTCCTCACAAATTTTTAAATATTTAACTGGATTTTGTGGCTGCCTAAGCCCTCATAAAATCACAACATTGTGATTTTGTGAGGGCTTAGGCAGCCACAAAATCCAGTTAAATATTTAAGGATTTTGTGAGGGCTTTTACAGCCACAAAAAATGAATTTTGTGAGGGTCAAATCCGTCACAAAGGACTGACGTGACTAGGGCGTTTGTGGCTGCATAGGCCGCCACAAAGGAATGGGCACGTGGCGTTTGTGGCTGCAAAGGCCGCCACAAAGGACGCCCAATCCAGTTGGAATTTTTGGCCGCTCAAGCCGTCACAACTGACATAGTCGTTAGCATTACTGGCGGCCAAGGCCGCCACAAAAGGCAATATATCCGTTGTGGTTTCTGGCCGCCCAGGCCGCCACAAAATCCTTATAGTCGTTGGCATTGTGGCTACTTTGGCCGCCACAAATGCTCGAGGTAACACTATATATATTTCTCTCATCCTCCTTTCATTTTTTCACATCCAACTTCTCTCTAAACCTCATTCTAACTATTCTCTCCTCCTTCTCTCTACACAAAATTACTCTTAAGCTTCATTTATATTTGGTAAGTATAAATTATATTATATATGTAATTTTATAATTTTATTTTTTAATTTGATATAACTAATTAATGTTATTGATTTTTATTTTTACAGTGCTTGTTAATTATTTCGAAAATTTACATGCATCGTACGTGAGTGAAAGCTTTAAGTCAGACACTACTCGATATCAAGTTAGTATTTTATATATTTTAAATTTAGATTAGTAAATATATAAATATATATATATATATATATTATTTTAAAAATATAGATTAGTAATATATATATTTAGATTAGTTTTATAATTTATTTTTAAAAAAATAGGAATGATGTTGTTTACATATTAATATATGATAAATTAAAGTTTCAAACCACGGTTAAAATATATTGATTTTAATATAATTATTATTTAAAAAAACATTATTACAATTGATGATATTATTATTTTTTGTTATAAATAAGTCTTGATTATTAGTATTGATTTTTAAAAGAACATCATTTAAAATTTTAAATAGGTTTGTATAATGATATAGTCTTGATTAATAATTTATTATGTTGTTTGCAAATTAATTAATATATAATCCCCTAATTGACATATATATCAAAGTTATTTTGATTTTAAAAAAACATTAATAAAATTTATGATATTATTTTTTGTTATAAGTATTGATATTTTATAATATTGTCTATAATTTATTATATTGTTTGCAAATTAATATATATATATATAATGTTTATTTTTTTGTTAGTATCGATATTTTTCGGTTTACATATATTTATTGTATTGATAATAATGTATTATATTGTGTGCAAATGCATACTCCCCTAATTGACATATAAATATGTCAAAATTTATATATAATGCTTTTGAAAAATAAAGCAATTAATATATAAAACAACGATATTTCCAACAGCAACACCAGGATCCTTCGAACTCTGCCTTCCAGCAACAGCAGCAGCCAATGTTTCAGCAACAACAATATTTTTATAATTATCAGTATGCTCCATCATCTTCACATCAACTTCCTCAACCTCAACGAGATCATCAAACTGCATATCGACCAACTATGCCAACAACTGGATTGATCATACCAGATTTAAATCAACCTCAACCAGCTAGGGCTCCTCCTTCGACTACTGGTGGTGCCATTGAAGATGAAATTCAATTTCAAAGCAGGATGTCTCCTCCAACACAAATGCATAATACTTTTGAGGGACTTCTTTCGTCGGATATGAATGCAGGAAATAATGATGGTGGAAATGGAGCTGATCAAACGAATTATTATGAGGATTGATATGATTTGAAGAATTTCATAAATTATTTTTGGGTTGTATGACATTATTGTGTGTTTAATTTCCACTTTGTAAGACATTATTTGTTAATTTTGGGTTTGTAAGACATTAATTGTTAATTTTGGAATGCATGTTTTATTTGATTTTGTCGTAATTGCTATAGCTAGCTTTAATTATTATTAATATTATGTTTTTATATATAATATTTATTTTAATTTTAATATTTAATATTTAATTTTAATATATAATTTTAATATTTAATTTTAATTTTATTTAAATTTTAATTTAATTTTAATTTTAATTTTAATTTAAATTTTAATTTATTTATAATTTAAATTAATTTAAATTAATGTTTAATTTTAATTATAATTATTAATTTAAATAATTAAATATTTAAATATTTTATTATTTAAATTAATCTTTAATTTAATTATTAATCTTTTATTTTAATTTAAATATTTTATTTTAAATTTTTAATTATATTAACATTAGTTTATTATGTATTAAATTTAATTTATAATTACATTATATTTTAAATTTAATTTAAATTTTAATTTAATTATAATTTTAATTTTAATATTATATTTATTTTAATTTATTATATATAATATTATAATAAACTATTAATTTTGAATTTAAAAATTAATTTATTAAATACGTATTATTTTGTTGCGGCCTAAGCCCTCACAAAATTTATTATTTTTTAATCAGGATGGCATTTGTGGCGGCCAAAAGCCCTCACAAAGGAGGGAATTTGTGGCGGCCTGGGCCCTCACAAAGGTCCAATCAGGCAAATTCAGCATGTCCTTTGTGGCGGCCTATGCCCTCACAAAGGCAGACTTTGGTGGCTGCAAAAACCCTCACAAATGTATGTCTTTTGTGGCTGCAAAAGCCCTCACAAAATCCACCTTTGTGGCTGCTATTTGCCCTTTGTGAGGGCTTTTGGCCCTCACAAAATCCATAATTTCTTGTAGTGGAAGGGGCATCCTTGGATGAACCTGATGTGTCAGATGTTAGGAAATTTATGGACCGATTGCTCTTGGCTTTCAAAAGTTGTAACATCCATAAGTAGATGATTTCATTTGTTTCCTTGGAAAGCAACATATTCTATGAAGCCATGTGCATACCATGATCTCAGTTGTCCTAAATGCAGTTTGTGACAAAAGACAAGACTTTGTTCCTTTAGGTTGAAACATCATTAGGATCCAAACTATGAGCATTTTGATTTCTGTTGTGCGAGATTTTGGTAAAAAGAAAGGTATGGAATGTCTAAAGGTCAGGGAAACTAGATTGAATTAGTTGTATAGAGGCACTACAAGAATAATAGGATTTTGTGAGGGCCAAAAGCCCTCACAAAGGGAAAAAAAACAGCCACAAAGGTGGTTTTTGTGAGGGCTTTTGGCAGCCACAAACAAGCTGGTCACAAAATTTTGTGAGGGCTTTTGCAGCCACAAAGTGCTGAAACAGGTTGGATTTTGTGAGGGCTTTTGCAGGCACAAAATCCTGCATTTGTGAGGGCATAGGCCGCCACAAAAGACAGGCTGACTGGATTTTGTGAGGGCTTTTGGCCGCCACAAAATCAT
The DNA here is from genome assembly GCA_037974875.1 of Cicer bijugum. Lineage (NCBI taxonomy): Eukaryota > Viridiplantae > Streptophyta > Magnoliopsida > Fabales > Fabaceae > Cicer > Cicer bijugum. The sequence continues at coordinate 3,494,772 of JBBPBT010000072.1, read as the reverse complement.
GCTGACTGGATTTTGTGAGGGCTTTTGGCCGCCACAAAATCTTGCTGACTGGACCTTTGTGAGGGCTTTTGGCCGCCACAAAATCTTGCTGACTGGACATTTGTGAGGGCTTTTGGCAGCCACAAATGCCAACGTAAAATATAAATTAATTTTTATTTTATTTCAATAATTATAATTAATATAATTAATATATTTAATATATTTTGTATTGAATATAATTAATATAATTAATATTATATATAATAAATTAATATAATTACAATTATAATTAATATAATTAATATAATTAATATATTTATAAATTAATATTAAAGTTTAAATTATAATTAAATTAAATTTGAAAGACTAATAATTAAATTATTTAAATTTAATATATATATATATAATAAACTAATCTTAATATAATTAAAATTTTAAAATAAAATATTTAAATTAAAAATAAAGAATAATAGTTAAATTATTTAAATAATAAAATATTAATTATAAAATATTTAAATTAATTAAAATATATTTAAATTATTAATAATAAAATATTTAAATATTTAAATTAATAATTATAATTAAACATTAATTTAAATTAATGTAAATTATAAATAAATTATAATTTAAATTAAAATTAAATTAAAATTTAAATAATATTAAATATTAATTATTAATTATTAAATATTAAATATTAAATATTAAATATTAAAAATAAATATTAAATATTAAAATTAAAATAAATATTATATATAAAAACATAATATTAATAATAAGTAAAGCTAGCTATAGCAATCATGATAAAATCAAATAAAACATGCATTCCAAAATTATCAATTAATGTCTTACAAACCCAAAATTAACAAATAATGTCTTACAAAGTGGAAATTAATTAAACACACATTAATAATGTCATACAACCCAAAAATAAATTATGAAATTCTTCAAATGATCACATCAATCATCATAATAATTCGTCTGATCAGATCCACTCCCACCATCATTATTTCCTGCATTCATACCCGACGAAAGAAGTCCTTCAAAAGTATTATGCATTTGTGTTGGAGGAGACATCATGCTTTGAAATTGAATTTCATCTTCAATGGCACCACCAGTAGTTGAAGGAGGAGCCCTAGCTGGATGAGGTTGATTTAAATCTGGTCTGATCAACCCAGCTGTTGGCATAGTCGGTCGGTATGCAGTTTGATAATCTGGTTGAGGTTGAGGAAGTTGATGTGAAGATGATGGAGCATACTGATAATTATGAAAATATTGTTGTTGCTGAAACATTGGCGGCTGTTGTTGTTGGAAGGTAGAGTTCGAAGGATCCTGTTGCTGTTGTTGTTGGAAAGTTGGAGGCGGTTGATGTTGCTGGGAGCATTGGGAGTAACTCTGTTGCTGCTGGAAAATTGGTTGTTGGTGCAAGTACTGAGGCCGAGGCGGGAACTGCTGATGAAAGACAGGAGGAAATGAAAATTGTTGTTGTTGAAATTGTTGTTGCTGCTGAAACTGCTGCTGCTGCTCTTGAAACCTCTGTTTCCATTCCTCATTCAATTTATCAATTGCAGCTTGTATCAGCTGCTGTGTCCTTTCTTCTTGCTCACTTGCCCATTGCTCCTTTAACTGATCAATATTATCTATCGGCACCGGACGATGAGATCGATCCGTACTAGCATAAGAAGAAGACGTCTCAGTCTGAATATAGCCGGTTGGACCTTTCACAAAGGTTGATGATAAAGTACCGGCTCCCAGCACACGCCCTTTGTACTTGCCACCACTAATGTTCATAAAACTTGCGGTCTCATATTGTTTCCGCTGATCTGGAGTAGCTCGCATAGCAGGAGGAAGAGTAGCTTGATGATCATCCCATTCTTTCATGACATGTTCAAGTTGTTCCTATATTAAAAATAAAAAAATTAAAAATTAAATTAGTTAATAAGTAATATATAATAATTTAAAGATGTAAATATAATTATCAATATATAATAATTACCTGAATCGTTTTTGATAACGAATCAGTATACTCATTTGTTTGAGGATTAACATGAAGATAGTGATGTATCTCAGCCTGAGTGACCTCCCTTCCAAGTTGCTTTTCCTAAAATATATATTAAAATAGTGTCAAGTTTATGGTGAAATGTGATGATTAATTGAATAAAAATTAATAGATATATATATATATATATTATAAATAAATAATTAATTACCATATAATATTTAATTTCTCCAGCAGACATGGAACCTCCCTTATGAGTACTAGTACCCCTCTCAGATGCTCTATTAATCTTTGCTTTTTCTCTCTTCTGTTTGTAAGCATCTGTGTTCCACTTACTCCACAAAGCAGTCCAAACATTTTCACCAATCCAATTAGGTCGTTTTTCTTCGCCCTTATTACGTGCGTAAGACAATATAGATGAGAGATGCTTTGAAAAGCGATGGTCAAATGAAGCCATAACTGCGGCATCATGCTCTCTTTTCCAAGTACATTTAGTCTGTTGTTTGTTTAAATTTAAAAAATATTAAAAATATAATTCAATTAAACAATCAAATGTACGTATATATAATTAATTATTTAGTACTTAAATAAAATAATGTAATCACTTACTTTGAAGCAATGTAGAAACTGATCAACTTCCCTAAATTGAGGTGTCTTATCCTCTTTAATCTCACCCCAAGACAACCATGGCTTTTTGTATTTCTCTTGTATCACTTCAGCAATTGCCTTTGCAGATGGTTTAAAAGAAAGATATCTTCATAATTTACATGCAAATTAAATATAAAAATTAATTAATAAAATAATGTAACATGAAATGCAATAATAAAATATTTAACAATCATAGTTTACATACCCATCTCCTTCTGGAATTATGACAATGCGGTTGTTGCAATCAACACATCCGGGTTCCATTATTTCATCTAACGTATAAGGCTCTACTGGGACCTCCGGATATACAGGAATAGCTCCACTACTAGTACCGATGGTCGGCATCGGCATGAGAAATGGGTCATTAACAACACGTGGTCTATCAACTTTTTTCTTACCACGTGATGTTCTGGATATTCCTTGTATTGCCGCCGTTCCTGGTCCTCCTAATCCTCCTGAACCTCCTGAACCTCCTGAACCTACTGATCCTCCTACTCCCACTGAAGCCATGTCTCTATATATATATATATATATATATATATATATATATACATCCATATCCATACATATATATAATATAATATATGTGTGTATGTACAATTAACATAAGATTAATTATATGTAAAATAATAAAGAAATAAAGAAATATACATAAATGCAGAAATAAATAAATAAATAAATAAAGAAATATATATATATATAAATAATGATATATCCATACATATATATAATAATGAAATATACATAAATATATTTTAACACTCACATAAATAAAGAAATATATAATACTATACATATCGATATCCATACAAATTATATATATATATATAATGCCTAATTAATTAATTGTCTTCGTCTTGGTCATCTTCATCATCAGTATATTCATTTGATGAGTGAGTTAAGTCAATATTGGCTTCATTGTTCTCTAATTCATCTATTTCTTGTTCATCAACTTCTTCTCCAATGTGTGACTCATGACAAAGTTGACTAATAGTCTCATCTCCAATCACATGATCCAAATTTGACATTTCATCCATTTGAAATGCAACTTCTTCATTTTGACCTGCTTCAACTTCTTTTATTCCACTCGTTGGTCTTGTTTTGATTGCAGCACACCAACCTTGTTTGCTTCTGACAGTTGATGGATAAGGAACATAATACACTTGTCTTACATTATGGGCCATGGCAAATGGATCAAACCGTGGATATCTTTTGCTCATTCGAATGTCTACAGTATTGGATATGAAATTGATTTTAGTTCCTCTGCTAGATGGATCAAACCACTTACAGTAAAACAACACCACTTTTTTTCGCATAATCTAGGAACGCGTAGTCAATTTCATAAATATGAACTCTAGCTTTGTTTTTCACCGACCGTTTTGAATAACCCATGAACCTATAATATTACAGAGAGATGTATATAAGTTGAAGTATATTGAAATTAATTAAAGAGATGTGTATATATATATCACCTTTCAAATGGATACATCCATCTATACTGAACTGGTCCACCAAGCCTAGCTTCACTTGCAAGATGCACTGAGAGATGCTCCATCGAATCAAAAAACCCAAGAGGAAATACTTTCTCCAACTTACATAGAATTATCGGAATGTCATTTTCCATCTTGATCAGATCTTTATCAATGAGTGTTGAAGAACACAAATTCTTGAAATATTGACTCACTTCAATAAGTGGGTTCAATACATGTGTCGGTAAAGCACTAAAGGCAATAGGAAGTAAACACTCTAAGAATATATGACAATCATGACTTTTCATCCCATGCATCCTCCCATTTTCCACATCAGCACATCTTGCCAAATTCGAACAATAATCGTCAGGCGTCTTCAGCTCTTTGATCCAACGATAAACAGATTTGGCTTCATCATTAGATAAAGTGTAATTCGCACGAGGTTTTAGGGTCTTGCCGTTTTGTTCGACCAACAACAAGTCTGGTCGTCTGCAATATATACCTATGTCTTTTCTAGCTTTGTCATTATCTTTTGTTTTCCCTTTCACATTCATCACAGTATTAAAGATGTTGTCAAAGAAATTTTTCTCAATATGCATAACATCAAGATTATGTCTCAAAAGATTATCTTTCCAATACGGTAGATCCCAAAAAATACATCTTTTTGTCCAATTGTACCATTGTCCGTAACCTTGTGGTTTACAAGCCACACCATTAACAACATGTACCTTTGGCATATCTTTTACTTTATTCCAAACTTGTTCTGATGTCAATTTCATCGGGGGTCCTAGATTTTCTGCATATCCCTTCATAAATGCAGCTTTGTTCCTTCTAAATGCATGATCAGCAGGTAAAAACCTACGATGCGAGTCAAACCACGATGCCTTCCCACCAAATTTTAAGGTAAATGCTTTCGTATCTTCCATACAAATAGGACAAGCTAGTTTACCATGGGTGCCCCATCCTGACAACATCCCATAAGCGGGGAAATCATTAATGGTCCACATCAATGCAGCTCTCATCATAAAATTTTCTCTCCGAGCAATATCATATGTCAAGACACCATTCCACAACCTCTTCAAATCGTCAATCAAATGTTGTAAATAAATATCAATACCAGTTGTAGGATTAGAAAGACCTGGTATCACAGCAGCTAAGAACATATATGGTTTAGACATACACATATCAGGAGGAAGATTGTAAGGAGTAACAATAACCGGCCAACAAGAATAAGGAGTAGACGATGCTTGTATGTAAGGCATAAATCCATCTGAGGATAATCCAAGTCTTACATTGCGTGGATCTGACGCAAAATCAGGATGTATTTCATCAAAGTGTTTCCATGCCTGACCATCAGAAGGATGTCGCAACTCGCTTGAATTTCTTCTATTCTCATAATGCCACGTCATCTTTCCTGCAGTTTGTATTGATGCAAACAATCTTTGCAATCTTGATACAATAGGGAGGTAAAACATTGCTTTCCTTGGAATTGATTTTCCCCTACTTACCCTTGAGTTATTCCTTTGGTGATACCTTGGTTCTTGACAAAACTTGCATTCAACTAAGTTTGCATCATTCATACCAAATTCATTGTCATAATACAACATGCAACCTTTAACACAACAATCAATCCTCTTGACACCTAATCCTAACTTTGAAACTAACCGTTTCGCATCGTAATAACTTTGCGGCAAACCATCTCTCACAGGTGTTGCGTCTAGCATCATTTTAGTCATCAAATCCAAAGCTAAATCAGGAACATGAAATTGAGACTTTAGACCTAACAGTCTAATACAGATTGATAACTTTGAGTTTGAAGAACCTTCAAACAATGGTTTATTTGTCTCTTTCAAAAGACCATAAAATCTCTGAGCTTCTTCATTGGGAAGTCCATCGGTATCATCATATTGATCTTCATTGAATGACAAATTAACCCCAACAGCATCCGAGATCATATCATTCATCGCCTCAAAGTGTTGATAGTTATAATAATCTATACCTAACATGTTGGTACTACTTGAAGGACCTATGTTATAATTCTCCAAATATGTACTAGTATTAGGCGCGACCGGAGACTCTTCGCCATGATTAGTCCAAATCCAGTAGTTAGGCATAAATCCGTCTGCATACAAATGCACTCTTATTTCATCTTCACTTTTAAACCGTCTACATCGACATAAACAACATGGACATCTCATTCCCCCTTCATCTTGGACAATTTTTTGCACTCTCGTAAAATTGAGAAACTCTTCGACCTTGTTAGCAAAACGTTGTTTAAGACCCTTTCTTCCGAGAAAATTCCTATCGTACATCCAACTACGGTCTAAATCCATAGTTGCTATATATATATATATATATATATATATCGATATTTTATATATTAATTGCTTTATTTTTCAAAAGCATTAATATAAATTTTGACATATTTATATGTCAATTAAGGGAGCATGCATTTGCACACAATATAATATATTATTATCAATACAATAATAAAATATATATCAATACTATCAAAAAATATCAATACTAACAAAAAAATAATAATTAAATAAACATTATATATATATATATATATTAATTTGCCAACAATATAATAAATTATAAATAATATAATAACGTATTAATACTTATAACAAAAATTAATAATTAATATGATAAATTTAAATAATGTTTTTTAAAAATCAATAACTTTGATATATATGTCAATTAATTAGGGGATTATATATTAATTAATTTTCAAACAATATAATAAATTATTAATCAAGACTATATCATTATACAAACCTATATAAAATTTAAAATGATGTTTTTTT
>JBBPBT010000072.1:3472784-3487649 GCA_037974875.1 Cicer bijugum | reverse complement strand
TATATTAATTAATTTTCAAACAATATAATAAATTATTAATCAAGACTATATCATTATACAAACCTATATAAAATTTAAAATGATATTTTTTTAAAAATCAACACTACTAATCAAGACTTATTTAAAACAAAAAATAATAATATCATCAATTTTAATAATGTTTTTTTAAATAATAATTATATTAAAACCAATATATTTTAACCGTGTGGTTTGAAACTTTAATTTATCATATATTAATATGTAAACAACATCATTACTATTTTTTAAAAAATAAATATATAAAACTAATCTAAATATATATATATATATATATTACTAATCTATATTTTAAAAATAATATATATATATACTAATCTAAATTTAAAATATATAAAATACCAACTTGAATGCCGAGTAGCGTCTGACTTCAAGCTTCCACTCACGTACGATGCTTGCAAGTCTTCGAAATAATTAACAAGCACTATAAAAATAAAAATCAATAACATTAATTAATTATATCATATTAAAAAATAAAATTATAAATTAATTACATATATAATATAAATTAATTACATACATAATATAAAATTAAACTTACAAAATTTATATGATGAGTAATTTGTAGAGAGAAGGAGGAGAGAATAGTAAGATATAAGTTTTAGAGAGAAGTTGTATTGTGAAAATGAAGTAGGAAGATGGGAGACATATATATAGTATTTGCATTGGGAATTTGTGGCGGCCTTGCCCATCACAAAAGCCAACGGCTCATTCCATTTGTGGCGGCCTTGCCCGTCAGAAACTCCAACGGCTAGCAAGGATTTTGTGGCGGCCTTTGCCGCCAGTAATGCCAACGGATATGTCCAGTTGTGACGGCCTGAGCGGCCAGAAAATCCAGCTGGATTTACGCGTGATTTGTGGCGGCCTTTGCAGCCAGTAATGCCACGTCCCCAATCCTTTGTGGCGGCATAGGCCGCCACAAATACCCTGGTCCCATCAGCTAATTGTGACGGATCTGGCCCTCACAAAATTCATTTTTGTGGCTGTAAAAGCCCTCACAAAATCCCTAAATATTTAACTGGATTTTGTGGCTGCCTAAGCCCTCACAAAATTACAACAGTGTGATTTTGTGAGGGCTTAGGCAGCCACAAAATCCAGTTAAATATTTAAAAATTTGTGAGGGCTTTTTCAGCCACAAAAGATGACCAATTTTAATTTTAACCTTTGTGAGGGCTTTTTCGGTCACAAATTTGTGAGGGTTTTATTCGGCCACAAAATATTTATAAAGTTGGCCACAAAATGGAGAAATTCTTGTAGTGAGGGGATGATCGCCAGAAGGGTGGAGAAGGTAGAAGACTCGACAAGGAAGGTTAGGAGGGAAAAGCCAGAGGAGTTGTTTGATGATGAGTCAAAGACTAGGTCAACAAAAGTTGGTGCAACAGGCATTGTGTTGAAGGGAAAGGCATGTGGAGGAGAATATAAAGTGTGGCCTGTTTTGGATTCTTGATGCTTTTGATTTGAGTTGTTAGTGTTAGAACCAAGATGGTTTTGAGGAATAATTACTTTCTAGTTTTGTTCATAACAAAATGATGTTTTGTAGATCAATTTAATGAACTGATGTTCTAAATTAAGTGTGCAAAAAATAGAACATGTACATTCTAAACCCAAGAAAAAATAAGGGAAAACAAGTAAAATTAGAGGAAACAAGTAAAATAAGAGGATACAATAGAATTAGATGACACAATAAAATTAGAGGATACAAAAGATTTAGATGATACAACCAAATCAAAGGAAACACAATGATTAGAGGAAACTACAAGAATCAAATGAAACCACTTATTAGAGGAAACACACAAAATAGAACAATCAAACGAAAGAGATAAAACACAGAAGTCGGCATAAACTAAACCAAGCACTTTTATTTATTCACTTTGATGCACTCACACTAAAGACAACATGCTTATATCTGAAATGGTTATTCTTGTTGACTCTAATGATTGCCTCTGCTTTTGAAAACTATTTCAACAAAAGCAGATTGTTGACTTTGTTTTTTATATTCACATATTAACATATAACTCTACTTTTGATTTTGACACGCTTCAATTTGACTCTGATATCTCTAACTCTGATTTTCATACTTATGACTCTGACAAAAGTCAATGACTCTGGCATTGTCAACGCATCTACAAAAGTCAATACTTATGAAAAAGTAAATGCCTCTAATGAAAGTCAAAGATTTTGATAGTTGTGTATATTCTGAAGATGTAACTCTGATAGAATCTAAAGGATTCCAAATCAGACTCTGATACATGCAAACGTTGTCTCTGATCGTGATACTGTAAAATACTAGACAAAATTCTCAATCGGTTACCTACTAACTGCACTAAATGGAAATAATTGGCTACGTATTTTTAAATGGCGGAAACAATTTGCAAAAAGGCTTCACCTTGAACAATGGTAATAATTTTGTAATATGCAAAAATGCTCAGAATTGAAACACCTATTCATGGGAATGGTTCACAAGCAATGATCCATATCCAGACCAATACCCCGATTCAAAACTAAATATTTAGAATGATACAAATCTGATTCAAGTGAATATGGCTGGAACAATGTATTCAATTGAAGAATGTTTAGAATAATACAATGATTCAAAACTAGAACAAGACAATAGTTCAATGAAAGAAGAGATAGTTCCAAATATGGAACAATAAAAGTAACAATTCACATGGAAAAACATATACCAACTAGATCAAATCAAAAAGACCAAAAAGACAAGAATTTCATATGTAACTTACATCGAATTGACCAACTGTAGATGTAGAAGTTACACCAAACTTGATTTGGCACAAAACCATTGAACAACTCCTTCGCACAATGAATTTTGATCACGAACATATTGCTACAACAATACTTTGATAAAAAAAACAAAACATACAATAAGCTTTGATCAATATTAGATTGAATAACAACAATTGAGGATTTTTTACCAATATATCCTTGATTTTTAATTTTTAAACCAAAATACCCTACTTTGAGTTTTATATACAAAATTACCCTACTTTTTTTGGCTAGTTAGAGGTCGTGGTCTGCGAGTGTGACCTGTTCAAGCCAAATTTTTTTTTTTTCTCGAGTAGGAGGTCGTTGGTAGGGGATGCGACCTCCCAAAGGGGTTTGTTAATTTTTTTTTGGGGTTCCTTTTAGTGTTAATTTAATAGTTAATATATTAACAAATAATTAAATTAATAAATAATTATATTAAATAATACATTAATAAATAATTATAATAATAATAATAATACATTAATAAATAATTATAATAATATATCAATAAATAATAATAACAATAATTATTATTATTAATTATTATTATTGTTATTATTATTAAAAATTGTTATAATTAAAAATAACTAAAAATAAATAAAATTAAAATAGTAAATTAATATTATTATTATTAAAAGTAATTAAATAATAATAATAATAAAAAGAATAATAATTTTAATAATAAAAACAAAATTATATTAATAAAATAAAATAAAAGTATATTAAATTAAAAGAAAAAATACAATAAAAAAATAAATTATATTTGATTATTATTATTATTATTACTATTTTCATCAATTTTTATTTATTAAATAAGAAAAATAGGAGGGGTTGTTATAATAATGTGCAAAAATGGAAGAAGTTGTTATTATAATTTGCCAAAACGAAGGACGTGTTATGATAACGTGTCAAAATAAACGTGTTCCTGATATTTTGCTATAAAATAACAATGTATTTTCTTAACAACTTCCTCTTTTTTAACTATATTTTTTTTTCCAATTTATTAAATAATCAATATCTCAATTGTTAACAAAATAATATCAACTTCCTGCAACACGTTGTTATAATAATGTGCAGAAATGGAGAAAGTTGTTAACAAAATACATTGTTATTTTATAGCAAAATATCATAAACACGTTTATTTTGACACGTTATCATAACATCGTTCTCCTATTTGTTTTGTTTTGGCAAATTATTATAACAACTTCCTCTCCTCTCTCTTTATAACAACTCCCTCCTATTATTATTATTATTTATTAATTATTATTTAATATAATTATTTATTAATATATTAACCATTAAATTACCACTAAGATAAATAAATAAAAAATTAACAAACCCCTTTGGGAGGTCGCATCCCCAGCCAGCGCGACCTCCTATTGAGGGTTATTACTAGAAGAAATCCTTGTGTGAAGGTATTAGACGTAGCCATCCTGATAGGTGGTGAACTAGTATAAAAATCCTTGTGTGATTCTTCTTCTTTTTTGGTTGCTTTTATTGTCTAAACTGCTTTGATCACCAAGTCATGATTAAATTTCAAAAACTGTTTTAACAAACCATAACACAATTCAAACCCCCATTTCTTGTATTATTGCAACTTCAGTTAGATGGATCTTCTGGTTCACTTTGGACTAAGTTTGACGTTTCTTTAGTTTTATCTGGTTCCTCTACAATTAGTAAATCTGCAAATTCTACATCAAACTGGACATGGATTGATTCCTCGATAATCAATGTTTCTTTGTTGTATACTCTATAGGCTTTAGACCTTTCATAATATCTCAAAAATATGCACTTTTTAGATCATGAGTCAAAGTTGCGAAGATTGTCCTTGGTGTTTAAGATATAGAAAATACATCCCAATTGATAAAAATATGAAATGTTGGGCTTCATTCCTTTTCATATTTCATAAGAATCCTTATTGAGAATAGGTCTAATATAGATTCTATATTCTGACAATGCAGTGTTCACTGCTTATACACAAAAGTGTTTGGCAACGTTCATTTCATGAATCATAAATGCATGCCATTCTCTTCACAGAAGTTTTCAAAAAATTTATTTTCAAATTCACCTTTATGATCACTACGAATTGTTGTTATACAATTTTTTTTATTTTAGTTTGCACTTGTTTGCAAAAGATAGAGAATACTTTATGTGACTCGTCTTTGTACCTTTGGAACTTTACCCATTTCCATATAGAATAGTCATTAACAATAACAAGTTCATACTTTTTGCACTAATAGAGGAAAAATCTTTATAGGGATAAAAAGATCAATATGTAAAAATTCAAGTGATCTAAATGTGGAAACAACATTTTTAGAAGAAAAATAAGATTTTGTTTGTTTCCTTTTCTAACATGCCTCACAAAGTACATAAACTGTATTTAAGATTAGGCAAGCCTATAACTGATTTAAGTCTTTTTAATTTTAAGATTAACCTGAAGTTGGCATATCCTAATCATGTGTGTCATATCAGTTGTTCGTCACTTACAAAATAAAGACCTTGAATTCTTGTTTATTTAAGTCAAATAAATTTATTTTGTAAAATTTTGGCCGGTAAATAGTACGGATCGGTTTGTTTCACTTATTGTCTTACAAAACTTTTGATTAAAGACTACATCATAACCAATGTTGCTTAATTGGCTTATGCTCAATAGTTTATGCATTAATACTTTTACAAATAAAACATTCTTAATAGAGGGAAGAGAATCATAACCTATTGTGTTGTGTCCAATGATCTTACCTTTCTAATCACCTCCAAATCCTCTGTTCTTGAGGGTCAGGTCTTGGAACATAGACTTTTCTCCCATCATGTGTCGTGAGCATCCACTATCCAGATACCATGACTGGTGTTTCAATATTTTTACTAAAAATATCTACAAGATAGATTATTTTATCTTTAGGTGCCCAAATTTGGTTGGGTCTTGGTTTCTTATTTCTGAACGGTACTTTGTCTTTCGATGTTTTCAGCATAGGACAAGTTATTATGTTGTGACCATTCCTATGGCAGTAAGCACAAGCAATATAATGTTAAATAAACTTTAGGAGATGTTACATACCATGATTCAAGACATAAATGTTTTCAAGCACTTTTGGACAACATAGTGAACATTGCATGTTATATTCAGAATATAATTGATATTAGACCTATTATCAATAAGACTCCTTATGAATTTTGAAAAGGAATACAACCCAACATTTTATATTTTCATAAGTTTGGTTGTATATGCTATATGTTGAATACCAAAGACAATCTTGACAAGTTTGACTTGAGATCTCAAAAGGGCATCTTTTTGGGATACTCTGAAAAGTCTAAAGCCTACAGGTGTACCACAAAGAAACGCGTATTTTTGAGGAATTAATCCATGTCAAGTTTGATGACAAAAAGCATGACTATAAAAAGTCAAAGCTAGACGTAGACTTTGCATATCTTCAAATTTCAGAGGAACCAGATATATCAGAGGAACCAAATTAGTCAAAGGAATCAACAAAGTCATTCAAAAATGAATTAGAAGATATGCCAAACAACTCATATTAAAAGCATCGGGAATTCAAACCTGGATGGAAATAGAAATCCCATAATCCAGATTTTCTAATCATAGGAAATGCAAATGATCATCTGAAAATCATATTTGTTCTCAAGGAAACTTCTATGGTTGGATTTCTATCAAATGGAATAATGTATGGAATCTCATCTCCAAGCCTAAAGAAAATCAGTTAATTGGAACCAAGTAGGTTTTTAGAAACAAGTTGAATAAGATAGGTGAAGTGGTTAGAAACAAAATTAGACTTGTATCCCAATGATACAATCAGCGAGAATGTATTGATTACATTGAAACTTTTGCCCTTAGGGCAAGGTTAGAATGTATCATACTTTTACTCTTTTTTGTTGTATTTCATAAAATTACTATGTATCAAATTGATGTGAAAAGTGTCTTCTTAAATGGTTTCATAAATGAATAAGTATATGTCAAACAACCTTCTTGCTTTGAGGATAATGAATTTCCATACCACGTTTCAAACTAAAGAAATATTTGAACGATATAAAACATGCTCCAAGTTCTTGGTATGAACGACTAAGAAATTTTTTATTAAAAAATGGTTTTGAAAGAGACCAAGTTAACACTACTTTATTTATAAAATCATCTAAGAATAACCTTCTCATTATCCAAATATATGTTGATGATATTATTTTTTTTTTGGAACCAAATTGGTTTTACATTTAGAGTTTTGATGTTAACAAAAGCATTTTATTGAAACAATATATTTGACTTCAAAGAGTATAAAATGAGAATCATGTTTTTGAAGAAAATCTAAAATAAGATTTGATTCAAATTTATAATTGAAGAAAATACAAAATAAGATTTGATTCCAACTTATAATTGATGAAAATCTAAAATAAGATTTGATTCAAATTTATAATTGAAGAAAATGTAAAATAAGATTTAATTCAAATGTATAATTGAAGAAAATCTAAAATAAGATTTGATTCAAATTTATAATTGAAGAAAATCTAAAATAAGATTTAATTCAAATTTATAATTGATAAAAATCTAAAATAAGATTTGATTCATATTTATAATTAAAGAAAATCTTTGACTAAGTTGAAAAGAGGATTTGGTCAAAATTTGAAGAATATTTGATCAATATATGAAGAAGATTTGAAGAAGATTTGATGAAGATTTGAAGAATTTACAAATTCAATCTACACAAAATAGGAACAAAATCAATATCAAGAATTTACAAACTCAATATGAACAAGATACAATTCCGAATTAAAAAATGACTAAATTGAAGTCCAAATTTTCAGTTTAAATAGACACTCAAGGCTGAAGGAGAAAAGCATCGAAAAACAGAAAAGAATAGAAGAACTCAAGCTCAAAGTTCTCAATTCATCTTAGAGTTCAAAGAGAGAAGCAGTTGTTCAGGTTAGAAATATTTTATGTGTGTTCTTTTCTTATAGTGTGAGAGTTATTATTAGTATCACCTTTGTTAGAAGCAACTACTCAAGTTCTAAGCATTTGTATCAAACCCGATAATGGTTTAGTTCCTTCTTCAATCTAGAATTGTCAGGTTGTTATGAGAATACTTGGCTTGTAGGATCAAGGTGGTTAACTCCTTCTTCAATATGGGGTTGTCAGGTTGTTAAGAGAAGACTTGACTTGTAAGGTTAAGGTGGTTAGTTCCATAAAAGTCATGGTTCTGAGGCTATTTGGGAAGAGTGGCTTGGAGGGTCAGGTGCTTTGTAGTTCTAGGTATTCGAATTAGTTGATTAAAGCCTTGTCAATTAAGGGATTGGGTGTTAGCCATGTAAGTTGTGAACCTGGGTAAATATATATATGTCAAATTATTTATGCTTTCAATGTTTACTATTTATGAATCTGGTTGCTTCTTATCTAAGTAATTAATAAAAACCAACCAACTTTCATCAAGTTAGCAAAAAGTTATCAACTTTACCAAACATAATTCAACCCCCTTCTCGTGTTTGCACCTTCAATTTTTTGTTCTACTAATGACAAGCTTTGCCAAGAGTTTTCAAAGTTAATGTAGAATGAATTTGAGATGAGCATGATGGGAGAATTAAAATTCTTTCATGGAATTCAAATTCATCAAAACCTAGAGGGTGTATTCATCCACCAGACCAATTACATAAGAGAACTACTTAAGATATTTAAAATAGATGATTGTAAGCCATTTTCTACAGCTATGCATCCAATTTGTTCTCTTGACAATAATGAGTCGGGTATAAAGGTAGATCAAAAGGTATACAAAGGAATGATATATTCCCTTCTTTACTTAACTGTGTCTAGACCTGATATTTCATTTAGTGTGTATGTCTGTGTGTGTGCCATATTTCATTCTGACTCTAAAGAATCCCACTTAAAAGTTGTTATGACGATCTTTAGATATTTGAAAGACACTACTAATCTTGGTATGTGTTATAAGTCATCCTCTTATTACAAGCTAGTAGGTTTTTGTGATGCTAAATATGCAAGAGATAAGCTAGAAAGAAAGAACACTAGTGAAAATTGCACATTCCTTGGGGAGAATCTAATATCTTGGTCAAGAAATAGACAATGTATCATTGTATTGTCTACAGCAAAAGTAAAGTATATCTCAATAGCTAGATGCAAAACTCAGTTGTTGTGGATGAAGCATCAACTAGAAGATTTCAAAATTTATAAGCGTAACATTCTTATCTTCTGCGATGATACTTCAACCATATGTTTAACCAACAACTCTATTTTACATTCAAGAGCGAAAGATATAGAGATTAAACATCATTTCATAAGGGGTTATGTCTAGAAGTGTATTTTAGACATTAAATTTATCGACACTGATCATTAGTTGACTGATATTTTCACAAAATCCCTTGTTGAGGAGATATTTAGTCTTATAAAGAAACATCTAAATATTGAGTTTATTAAACAATGATATTTAATCCTCTGTATTCCTTGCCTTTGATAAAACAGAGCGAATGGTTAAATATATGTTTGTTCAGCATCTAATGACATTGAATATATTTATACCTCTAAATAATCTAAACTCAATAAATTTGGATATGAACAATTTTTTTCTCGTAAGGTTTGCTACTCTGACAAGTGTCTCACACGTGCGATTAGTACTGACGTTGTAAACTTAACCAATTTTTGCTCTTAAAATAAGTTATACTCACAATCACGCACAACTCTCACAAATTCCACATTTTTTTTTTTGCAAACCATTAAAACTTGTGTTCTCATGCTTATATTGGTTGTACTGTTTTTTTTTTCTTTGTATTTTCTTTTTTCCTCTCTTTTTGTTTAATGGCATAAGGGGGAGAATATATTTTTGAGAATTTTTAAGTAATGAATTTTCTCTTTTTTTTCTTTCTTTTTGAACTTAAGTTACTAATTCACTTTAGATTACTCTATCATAATACTTTTACATCTTATGAATTAAACATGTATATTCTATGGGGAGCTTTGTTGTAATACTTTATAGTATTCTTTTATACCTTACAAAATTTAAAAATTATTCACAAAAATAGATATTTGTCATAATTAAAAAGAGAGAGATTGTTAAAATCATGTTCGTTTGAAGAACTATGACTCTCGCTTGACTTGTTTTGATGATAACAAAATCAATTTGTGGGAATAATTTAATGCAATAATGTTTTGATTAAGTGTGCAAGTCCAAAATCCTCTGATGATTGGACTAAAACAAAGGTACAACAAGACTTCATTTTACTTTGATTTTCATGTTTGGTAAAAGTGCTCTGTCATGGGCATCTAGTGACGTAAACGACACTCTATTTCGAGTAACTCCATTAATGTTGGTGACTTTGGAAATAAATGATATGTTTTGTTTCTGTTGCCATTGATGAACGCATCTATGCAATATTTGTCTGCCTCTAATAAGTTTGACAAACAAGTGATTGTTTGTCTTTGATAATCACATCATCAAATCAAGTATTTGATCGTCTGACTTTGATTTGTGATGTATTTTCTGAAAAAAATCAACGTCTAATGAAATGCAACGCTCTGAATAAAACAAAGCATTTGTGCACCGTCTCTTGAACATCATTCTAAATCTGCTACTTGTTTGGAGGTCTATAAGACATGTTCTTTTCATCGTATTCTCTGCTTCGCCACCTTCATACCAAGATACACTGAATCAATTACAAGGATTTGTTTTGAAAAAGTTTCTACGGCAAATCAATCTCAAAAGATATGATACGAAACTTCATGACTCATATTGAATTTTGCAATTTGGACGACAGCCAGAAACCCTAAATGATCTCTATAAAAGGATGTGCATTCCTTACATGAAAAACAAGAAAACACACAAGCTGTAAGCACATACATCCTCATCTGCACTTTTTCTTGTAGTCACTCATTTTACTTAAGTGCTTAGACAAGTTTGTGAAAGAGCAAATTTATAAACACTCTCCTGCGAGAGCTATTTTAGAAAGCCTAAACCTATTCTCTTGTAATCTATCCCATTAGTGGCTACCTACCTCAATATCTTGATTGTTATAAGTTAAAAGATTGAGAAAACTTGAACATAGTGAATTAAATCCTTAACGTTAAAAGGACTTAACGTAGTTACCGTATTGGTGGTGAATCAAGATAAATCGTGTGTGTTACTTTGTTATGTTCTTGTTTATTAGTCTCGTTTTCCTTACTATAGCATAATCACTTTAAAAGGATTTTAAAAAAGATAAAACTAATCAAACCTTTTTTACCTTCTGTTTTCTGTTCTAAACATTCATGCTAATATCTTTTCAAAGAAAAATGATAAATAATGCATTTGTATTCTTATTGGGCAAATGCGTCCATAGTGGCTAGGATGAATATCTCATATCCGAAAACTAGCTGTTCGCCCCGTCAATCCTCCAAGACCCAAATAACTCAATTTTCTCCCATGAATTATTTGCGTCAATGGATTGGATCGATCCAAAACTTGAGATAAGGGATGTAATCCAAAAAAAGATACATTGAATGCTTATATATATATTGCATTATTATTGATTTATGAGGAAAAATCAAGTGAGCTTGTTCAACCTAGACTAAACAACAACTTTGGTTAAGAAGAACTTAATGTTACTATTCTTCGACCGATATGTTTTTGGCATTCGTGTGGGATTTAATTAATTTTTCTTTATTTTTCTTTACCTGCTACAGTGCTACTAATTTAACTTCCCTTAATATAAGACAAGTAAGCTCTTTTGATACAGAGGTTGACAGCATGAAGCTCTGTGTTTAGTTTTAACTTTTTAAAAAAATGTTTGTTTTTTATTATGTTCATTTGCCTCAGTTTTTCATCAAATGTTTTTGCATAATCACTTTTTGCATAATAACATATGAACAAATACTAACAAGTGTATCAGTTATACTTGTTATTAAACTAAATATATAAAAAAAAAAATTGAACTATAAATACATTGAAAATTGTGTTTTCAATTTATTGAAAATCTAAATTTTATTACTTTTAAAGTAAAATTTATATTTTCAACATTATCAATATCTCTTAATTCTACCGTAAAACACAATCAATCTAACATCAGCATTCCACTAAAATTAGGTACCTTGAGTGAAATACATAAATTTATTTGTCATGTCTATGTAAAGTAGTCAAGTTCACCGACTCTAGTAATTGACTCCGTCACATTCATTTATTTACATGTCAAAAACAAAACTCATACTATTACTACATATCTGTATGCCACAATATTTACATATTATATACTCGAAATTTTCAACATTATCATCTCAGTTCTACCGGTAAAACACAATCAATACATACAGTCTATTAGAAAATACTAGTGATGAAAATAAACGCAACATATTTCTAGGAGTAATCATATTCGACAATAAACAATTCTCGAAATAGTGGTAACTATAACTTTGAAATATTTAGTTTAAATTCAGTTTTTTCTTTCAGTTTTTAGTCAATCAACAGTTTTAGTTTTCTATATATTTTTATCCAATTTTACTCCATTAAATTTGGAAATTTCATAAATTTACCGACCTATCAATTTTACACTCAAATTGGATAATCTATTGTAAAGATCTCAAGAGTATGAACGGATAAATTAAGATCAATTTTATTTATTTTAATAAAATTTATAATAATTTTAATTTATTTTAATTTAGAATTGTAATAGTTTTAATTTATATTTAATTGATAATATTTTGCTTAAGTTATATTTTGTTGATAATATTTTGCTTAAATTATTTATGCTTAAGTCTTCTCTTTAAGTTATTTATTTTATTTCTAAAATTTTTCTTTCCTTTCTTTTTTATTTCACCACTTTATTTGATAAAACCACTAAATTAAACCATCAATCTTAAATAGAAGTACTCAAATCTACATAAAAAAAGTGAATAAAAATTATTCAATAACTAAACTTGAAAAGTTACTCATAAGCGTTAAAAACAACTTTCAAGTTATGTTGGACCATCTGTCTTTGTGTAATGCAGATAGTTGTTTTATATTGTTTGTGTTGCAATTGTTTTTTCATATTTTGCATTTAACATATATGGAGTTTTTAAGTATTCAGTAAGGAGAGACACGTAAAGTCATTGCTTTAGATCTCGTCAAAAAATAATTTTTTATTTTAATTTTAATACGGTAGAGAGACCCCAATTATATGCAATAAAAAATAAAGGTCTCTAAAAAATTTACAATTAAGTCCTACATTGATTCCTTTAAAGGTGTCAATTGTATTTTATTACTCCGAACTGAAAATGATAAAATCTTATATAAAATTATGAATTGAAGAATGGAACAACAAGGTTATTGAGTAAAAAGTAAAAAAAAAAAAATTTAATGCTATTATTTCTAAAAGTAGCAAAAGAGTTAGAAGTTGATGATAGAGAAGTCTAAAGTATGGTGCAATCCGTTGGCTTGAAAGAGATAAGTTGATTATCCAAATCATAGCCAATCAAGTAATTTGATTGGGCATAGTTGCCATAAACACCATACTGAGTATTAGTGGAGGCGAATCCAAAGCAGAAAAGACCATCTCCTAATGGAATGAAGGTTTGAATGGGCGTTAAAACTACATCTCCCCCTTGAAAATGAGCCGTCATTGTTGGTCCTTCAAGATTAGGAGTTTCATAGCAAAGCTCTAAATACTCAGTACCCGGAGCAGGTTGCATTGAAATCTTGTTTTTCACTTCTGATAAAACTTTGTTATAAAATTCTTCTGGTAAATAAGTTACTGGTGTACCTGAATCTATCATCATGTTACCACTTTGAATTTCAATTGAAGGATCGTTATTAAAGGGAATATTAACATCTTCCACACTAATGCCTAGTAAGATAGCAAAATATTGTGTTGGGAACTCATCTACAGAAAACATAGCTGTAGAAACCACATCATCTCCTGTTACTTCACTCCCTGTACCAAAACTCATTGTGCTTGTAACACTAGGATCAGTGTTGAATGGAACTAAACATTGAGAAAACAAGTTTCCTCCAATTGAAGAACCTATTTGAGAAATAAGTGAAACTGTTCCTCTTCCAAGACCTATTAAACCCATTTCACGTTCATTGAAAACACCATTGTCATTGTGTCCACAACCAAAAGTAATACCTGGAAAAGACACAGGTGCCCCTGTGTTTGAATTTAATGTTAATGTTTCCTGCGCCAATGAGCCTTGTGTTGTGGAGTAATCGGCATAGGAATAGGTGTAGATGCAATTCAGTTGATCCGGAGAACACGCGGTCGAACCGAGTTTACTACATGAGTCAGATCCACAGGGGATGTTGGTGTAAGTTGAGGAACTTTGAGGATCAAACAATGGATTGGTTTGATAGTAGCAATTAGGACATGGAACACATTGGAACCATATAAGGTCACTACCTGTGTCTACTTCAGCATAGACTTTTGTTGGTGGAGTTCCAATTGAGAGTTCCATTTGATACTCACTTTTATAACCACTAACAGGGGATTCAGCCCTGTTTGGATTGTATGAAACATGGGAAGAGTTTTTTCTAATCAGTTTCACGGAGAAACCACCATTCTGAGCTTCAGTGTTTGAAAAAAGATGGAATTGTATGAACAACATGAATATGATAGCAAAGCATGGATGAACAAGTGTTTCAGGATAAACCATATTGTTCTATACGTGAATAGTATAACACAAGAGCTTTTCAATGTGAAAAAGTTTTGGGGAAGCATTGTGCTTTTTATAGACAGTGTTTATTTTATGTTGTGTGATCTTTTTCATGGCCTAAATATAAATCTTTTGTCATAATTAACAAATTCAAATTTTAAATAAATAATTATTCCCGATTCTATATTTTTTATTAGATTTTATTTGATATTATTTAGTACATAATATCAAATCACATATGTTACATTTTTTCTCCGGTTAATTAGAATATTTTATTTTTATTTTATTTTATCTGATCAATTGTTCAATGTTTATTTTTATGTTGTGATATTTTTCATGGCCTACACCTAAATATGTTGCCAACTTGCCATAGTTAACAAAATCTAAGTTAAAATCAATCATTATTCCCGATTATATTATTTTTTATTAGATTTCATTTTATTTGGTGCATAATATCAAATCAT
>JBBPBT010000072.1:3431901-3472171 GCA_037974875.1 Cicer bijugum | reverse complement strand
ATTTTAAACTTTTTTCTTACGGAAGAGAAGATTTTAAACGTGATTATAATAATAAAATAATAAAATAAAAGATATCCTTCAAAATAAAATAATAAATAATTTTTCTACCGTTATTTTTTTTATTTACTTGCCAATGAATAGATTTTTTTTTGGTACTAAATATAATAGTTATAGCTACGGTGATTTGTCCAATAAAATATAATATTAAATACACTTTTACTCTAATAAAATTTTAAAGACATGTTTGCAAAATTGTAAAATATTTCTCTACAAATGAATTTTAAATTTGATTTTTAGGGTCATATTTTTGTTATTTTTATCTTGGATTTATGACATTTACAAAATTTATATTTAATTCATCAAGTTAAAAATTTTCATGACCTGCATATATCCCTAGACTACAAATTCATGAATTTCTCATCTCAAACATTCGTAAAGTCCACTTCCGTTTCAAAATACGAATCGTAGAATATTTTAATATTGATCAAGCAATAAAAAACATTAAGCACATAAATGAGAAAAATAATTCAATAAACTCATTCATATAACTAGAAATCAAATCAGAAAAATAAGGCTTTCATCTTGTTACACTCATCCCTAACAAATAGAGTTTAATTACTCATGTCTCATATATAAAAGATAGCGATTAGAGAAGAATTACTAGAAATATTCATGAATGATTCTTGATAAAATCGCTTCAATGGTGATAAAAACGGTCGTCTTTGAGTTTCTCTACTAGGACACATGTCTCCAAACTTTACAATAGTAAAAAAGATCCCTAAAAAGTGAAGAAAAAAATAACGCGTTCTTAAACAGTCATACGCGTGCACGCGCCCCAATCATTGAATTTGCACTTCAGGTGCTAGTGGACAGAGTTAGGATGGCCGAAATGCGCTCCAGGCGCGAGTCTTTGCGCTTCAAGCTCACAACATATGCTATCTAACCTATACTACACTGTTCTTCTCTTTCGAGTCTGAATTTGGTTCCGATATCTTTATAAAAGTTGTAGCTATGGATCTTAGCTTTCATTTGCACTTGGTTTGACTCCATTTGGACACCTAAAACTCCAAATGTAGCTGAAATACTCCACATAGGTCATGTTGATTTCTCACCAAAATTCAGCACTGCACTAAAACAAAGAAACAACGCAAATCTAGGAAAATCTCTACTTAATTAAGGAAATAAGAGCATAAACATTTCATTTAATCAAATAATTAAAATCAATAAAATATATCAAATAACTCCGTATATTAATTAATGATAAATAAGACTAAAAAACAATAAAAAAAATATGCATATGATGAAGAGTTATCACAACCCCAAACTTAATTTGTTGCTTGTCCGGGAGCACCAATAAATTTTAGATTTGGTATAGTTAATAACAAACTTAAACTCAATTTATCAAACCAAATCAAACTCCATTCTCAAAGTTTCAACTACTACAAAATATTCATCATGCTCCATTGTTGTTTACAAACAAAAAAAAAAAAAAACACAATTTGTATACTTTAGCATTCATTCATCAAGTTCAACTCTCTCTTCACACTTTCTCATCATACTTTCTCTCAAGTGTTTAGCAAGTGTTATAAATTTATCATTCAAATTCTATAACATGCATCACGCTACCATATGCTTGAAAAAAAATTCTATTTGGCAATCACAAAGCAATAGATACATACACTTTTGGAGGACTTTCGGTTTGTAATGGGGATTAGGTAAGGGTAGAACATTTTGGGATAATAGGCTTTACTACTTGGAGTTAGGTACACATTTTTAAATTATTCTACCACTTTTTTTTCTTCACATTTTCATTGTGGAGATTCTCAAATATTGTCAAAAGAACCAAGATGTTATTTATCAAAGTACACAAACTGATTTTTTTTTTTCTTTTTTTTTCTTTTTCTTTTGATTATTTTTATTTGTTATTTCATTTTATTTAAGAGAATCACCACCCCTAATTTTATTTATTAGAATTTTACCAAGATGAGAAAACAGTTTTCCTACCTAACTCTAAGTAAGGTGATTGAATTAAACTCAAGTCTTTGACTAGTAATGTGGCTAGTAACCGAAAGAAATGACAAGGATCAAATGGGTTAGCAAAGGATAAAATTTGCATTGGGTAGTTGAAAAGGCTCAAACAACCAAACAAAATTGCCACAGTGTATGCATAAATTACAAGTGATGCAAGTCTGAATTAGTGCAATTTCTGAAGGGATAACACATATCTAGATAATCACACAACCAAGAATTAAAGTATTTAGGCTCAAAAGCTCACAACTAGGATAATAAGAGAGATTATGAACTATCTTATAAATGATGTCAAACATGACACTGCAAATTTTGTTTTTTTTAAAATGTCAAGACTTCCACAACCAAAGAGTAATAAACAATGTATGTGTAAGTATAGAAGTACGCCTAAGAGGGGGGGTGTGTTAGTAAATTTTCTTGTTTTTAGTGATATGGTAGTTGAATTTTCTGAATTTAACAAAAGGCTTAATAATAAACTACAGTAAGTAAATTGACTCTTTAAGATTTATCCTGGTTCCCCTTATAACCAAGGGTACGTTCAGTCCTCTTGCACACCACAAGAGATTAATGCAATACTTGTCTGAAAATGTACAACTCCCACCCTGGGATTCTTGCTACAAACTTCTAACAATACTTCTAAGATAGCACACCACTATCTTAGATTAAGCTATCTTTTACAACTGATACAATATGGTTTGAATAAGACTAAGGTGAGGTATATTGATAAACAATCCAATAACAATTCAAGTACTTAAGAACCTTTTAGAATGATATGAAAATGGAATGCAAGTACATAGTAAAAATCAGAATTATGTTCTAAGTTGTTCAATGTTTTGATTCAAGGAATGTGTGTCTTTGATATGAAGTTATGGGGTATTTATACTCCATAAACATCCCTTCAAATTCATGGCCATTGATCCAAGAGGTTTGATGAAAAATTACAATGTTCTAGAGCCATCCCAAATCTGAAAAATTGTAATGTTTCCAGTTGTATTCGAATACAGTATATGTGTATTCGAATACACCTCTTTGTAACGTTCAAAAATATTCAAATCTTGGTGCTTTTACGGTCTGTTTTGCATCCAACATAATCTGAATCAGAGTATCCAACTAGGCTACATATGCTACCCTTTGGGTACCATAGGCCTACATTTGTCGTTCCTTTCAGATACTTCATAATTCTTTTAACAGCTACTAAACATAATATCTGGTCGGCTGGCTGTTGGATATAATAATGATCCAATCATACCTCGATATTTGGATATGTCGATTGAAATTCCTAATGTATCTTTATCAACATATGTTCCGGAGCCCATTGGAGTTGTACTTTCTTTGCAATTTTCCATTTCAAAGTTCTTTAGTAATTCTTTACAATATTTTGCTTGATTTATGAAGATTCCGTGCTCAAGTTGCTTGATATGAAGTCCAAGAAAATAGTTTAATTTTCCCATCATGGACATTTCGAATTCACCTTGCATTATTGAAGAGAATTCTTCACATATGTCCTTGTTGGTTGATCCAAATATTATATCATCAACATAAATTTGAACCAATAATGTGTGACCATTATCTCTTTTGACAAATAAAGTTTTATCAACTTCCCCTTTGTCAAATCCTCGTTCACATAGCCAAGCATCATTATTGTCGCTTACCAAAAGACATTTCATTTTTAAGGATAAATCTTCAAAATTAAGTATGAAAATGTTTTTGAAACGCTTACCGACAAACTGAGTTTCATTTGTATCTTCATTTTGGATGATGCACTCATCTTTATTAAAAACTATCTTGTATCCTTTGTCACAAAGCTGGCTGATGCTTATGAGATTATGTTTTAGACCTTCAACATATAAAACATCTTCAATCGAGAGGGATGGAGCTGTTCTGACTTTTCCAATGCCTAAAGTTTTTCCTTTGTTGTTGTCTCCATAAACTACATGTCCCTTTGACTCAAGTGTTAAAGCTGAAAATTTTGTTATATCACCCGTCATGTGTTTGGAGCAGCCACTATCTAAGTACCACATGTTTGAAGTCTCTTGTTTGCATACCTACAAAATTGAAATCAAACTTTATTAGGTACCCAATGTGCTTTGGGTCCTTGATAGTAAGTACCTTTCTTTACCCGTATGTAATGCCCACTTGGAACACTAATGTTTCTAATGTGACATGTATTAGGTATATGACCATGAAGACCACAATAAGAACAAGTAGGATTAAATCTACTATTAGTAGCAAATGTATGAGATTTATTTTGAATAATTTTCTTATTATAAAGATCATCCATTTTCATAACTATAATCTTTTCTTGATTAGATTGATTACTTGCTTTAACAAAAATAGTTTTGTTCAAATTTGGTTTATCAAATTTTGAATACCCAAGACCACTTTTGTCGTTTGAGTATCTTTTCATATTTAAGAAACTTTCCAATCCTAATTGTCCCTTTTCGTATCGTTCAATCACCCTATTTAATTGAACAACTTTGAAAGAGAGGGATTCACATTTATTGCATGTAAAATTCTGTTTTAGTTTTTCAGAATTTTTCTCCATAATGTCAACTTTTTCTTGTAAACTTGAGATTTGTTTCTTTTGTGTTGATACTAGTTTACACAGATTTTTACATTCAATAAGTAATTCCTTTATTGTGTTTTGAGCATCATTGTGTTCTATAATTAATTCACTATTAGTTTTATTATAATGAGGAGAGTCTATATTACCAACCTCTTCTTCATCATCTGATTGATGCGAGGCCATTAATGCAACATTGGCGCATTCTTCACTTTCTGTTTCTGAAGATGAACTTACTTCGTTGTCTTCCCAAGCTATGTATGCCTTCTTGAAGTCTTTCTTTTTGATAGCATTCTTCCTAGCAAGGTTTGGGCAATCTGCTTTAATATGTCCTTGTTTTCCACATTCAAAGCAAGTGAAGTTTTGATTTGACGTAGAATTATCTTTCTTCTTGAAGCTTTTCTTTTTGAATGTTCTGTCATTTTTAAGAAACTTACCAAACTTCTTAACAAGAAAGATAATATTTTCATCTTCATCTGAATCATCGTCTTTGGTTTGTTCTCTTGATTCAGTCTTTAGAGCAATATTTTTGGTCTTCTTTTCTTGACTTTCATTTTGTTCTAACCTTCCAAGTTCGATTTCGTGCTCTTGAAGTTTTCCAAATAGTGCAAAAAGAGACATTTTGGATAGGCTTTTCTTTTTGGATATTGCTGTCACTTTTGGTTGCCAGGCCCTTGTCAATGATCTTAGTACTTTTAGATTTAATTCATCATTGGTGAAGATCTTTCCAAGTGCTGTCAAGTGATTGGTTAAGTGGGAGAACCTTTTCTGCAAGTCTAGAATAGACTCTCCAGGCTGCATTCGAAATTATTCATATTCTTGTGATAGTGTGTTGAGTTTAGATCTTTTTACCTCAATGGTGCCTTCATGAGTTATTTCCAACGTATCCCATATTTGTTTTGTTGTTTTGCAGTGAGATATCTGGAAAAATTCATCCATTCCTAGTGTAGATTGCAAAATATTCTTAGCCTTCTTATCGAACAACACTTTTCTTTTATCATCATCAGTCCAAGAATGTGATGCCCATTTTCAACTGCATTCCATATGTCATCTCCTTGTGCTTCAAGATATGCTTGCATACGTGTTTTCCAGAAATCGTAGTGCTCTCCAACAAAACATGGTGGTTTGGTACTGCTACCACCATCTCTAAAATCAGGTTGTGCGGAAGCCATGTATATTTGATCGAGGAGTAAGTTACCTTAACCCGCTCTGATGCCAAATGTAAGTATAGAAGTACGCCTAAGAGGGGGGGGGGGGTGAATTAGGTGTTAGTAAATTTTCTTGTTTTTAGTGATATGGTAGTTGAATTTTCTGAATTTAACAAAAGGCTTAATAATAAACTACAGTAAGTAAATGGACACTTTAAGATTTATCCTGGTTCCCCTTATAACCAAGGGTACGTCCAGTCCTCTTGCACACCACAAGAGATTAATCCAATACTTGTCATAAAATGTACAACTCCCACCCTGGGATTCTTGCTACAAACTTCTAACAATACTTCTAAGATAGCACACCACTATCTTAAATTAAGCTATCTTTTACAACTGATACAATATGGTTTGAATAAGCCTAAGGTGAGGTATATTGATAAACAATCCAATAACAATTCAAGTACTTGAGAACCTTTTAGAATGATATGAAAATGGAATGCAAGTACTTAGTAAAAATCAGAATTATGTTCTAAGTTGTTCAATGTTTTGATTCAAGGAATGTGTGTCTTTGATATGAAGTTATGGGGTATTTATACTCCATAAACATCCCTTCAAATTCGTGGCCATTGATCCAAGAGGTTTGATGAAAAATTACAATGTTCTAGAGCCATCCCAGATCTGAAAAATTGTAATGTTTCCAGTTGTATTCGAATACAGTATATGTGTATTCGAATACACCTCTTTGTAACGTTCAAAAATATTCAAATTTTGCATCTTGTATTCGAATACACATTGGAGTAGTCGAATACAGATTAGTGAAAGTTAGCCACTGACTTAACTTGTATTCGACTACAGATGGGTGTAGTCGAATACACATAAAGGAATTTTGGCCACTGACTTAACTTGTATTCGACTACTGATGGGTGTAGTCGAATACGACATTTAAATTTTTGCCTCTGACTTAAGTTGTATTCGAATACAACATGGTGTATTCGAATACACTTATGTAATTAGTCAAAAATATGATTTTAAATGTTTTGTAAATGTTGTATTGACTTTTTGAAAATATTTTAAATGCATATGTAAGTATGAATTGTTCTCATGTATTTGAACTATTGATTTGTATCATATACCTTTACATTTTATCATCTAGTATTTGGATTTTGAAGCTTATTGTGAAGATAGTTTGATCTTCTTTTTGATCTTGTTGCATTGTCCATAATTGGTGGTCTTGTCGTCATCAAAAACATGTAGTTTACAGTATGCATTAGTAAACTTATCAAATTGAGAAATGATATAAGTAAATAAATAAAATTTGAATTTCAAAATCCCGAACAAATAGCTTAAGACCAACTTCAAGTTGTTAAAAGAATTTCATTATAGCGCATATTTACACACAATTAAAAAGAAACAAATTCAAATAAAAGTTATCTCTACTTGTGGGTTGCCTCCCACGAAGCACTTCTTTATGGTCATTAGCTTGACACCTCAACTATTGTCAAAGTGGTATATATGATAGGAAGAACACATCATCCTCATTCTTTTTATTTGGTAGAAATTCCATGAACTTGATAAATAAACGATGTTGCTTCCATGTCCTTTTCAATTGGACATTGATGAACAAGGCAAATCTTGAATCTCAAACTTCATCAATCTCTTCTTTTTTCTTTTCCTCGTTCGTGTTCTTCTCTTGCTTATCTTCTTCTACCACAACAATGAAGTCATCTTCAATCTTCAATTTCTCTTCCATTTTCTCAAACTCAACCACTTGCTCAAATAACCTCTCACATTGACTTTCAAATCGTTCAATTGAAACCATGTTATTCTTCATGAATTCAACCAACACATCCTCGATGTAAAAGTCTGTATCATCTGATTCTTTGGATAGAATTTTAGGAGATAGAATTTGTTCATAATTGATTTTTTCATATAACACTCTTCATCTTCTACTTCTATGACCAATAGATCTTCATATTCTTGTGGTGGAACATAGTAATCAGGACAAGTTCCATTCCTATGTATTCCTCTGTAAAAGTCACACCTAAGAGGCCCAATAGGAGAATTATATTTTAAAAATGTATCTCTCATGATTTGTCTCTCAATTATGAGTAATATAGCATATATAAGACACGTATCACCCTCTTCATATAATTATAGTGGAATATCGTCATTACAATCTTCCATGCTCTACATCGAATAGTTATCTCAAACAAAAAAGAGACAAACCACTAACACATGAAATTAGCAGGCTCAACATATAAAAATAGAAAATAAAACAAAATTGTTTTTTTTAATTAAAAATAAAATAAAAACAAAAATTATTTTGCAGAGCAAACACTTTCCATTAAGTAGCTAAATTATAAGTCAATAGTGAGATGACAATCCCCGACAACGGCGCCAAAAACTTGAGAACATTTCAGCAAGTGTACTGAATCGTTGCAAATAATTACTAAAACAGTAGTACCGAGTGTCGAACTCAAGGATTGCGTTTTACTATCGAGTTGTATTTAATTACTAAATTGGAACAAAATATATGCATTATTATGCACCTTTTACAGCACTTATTTAGAAAGAGCGCTGTAAAATATACACCTATAATGCATATATTGGATGCGCTTTTTATAACGCTTTTTCAAATAAGCACTGTAAAAGGTGTAATTTTTTTTAAACGTTGTAAATTAAATTTTTGAAAAACATTTTTTAGTTTTTTATGGCATTTTTATAGAAAGCGGTGTCTTTTAATTTTTTTTCCAAAATTATTTTCATCCAGAATCAGTTCAGACAACAACAAAACATATTCAAATACATATTCATAATCAGTTCACACAATCAGTACACAAAAATAGAACTATATAACTTTACTTTATGTATTAATTTACAACAGAACATTCAAATACATATATATAACTTAATTAACTACATATACATTGGACATATATTGTACTACAACACATATTCATATACATGTTCATATATTGTGTCCTATTCATATACATATAACTAACAAAATACATAGAATATAACTAGCTACATATAATATTCAGATCCTTGCAGCATGCTATTTCTTAGAAAATCAAATAATTTTCATTTCAAGCACATACTGACACCAGTCTTTCTTTAATTCTATTAGATCTTCCTCAGAGTATGTTGGACTGGAATTGTCAAAGTACTGCAATATAAAAATTGAACATATTAAATTAGAATCAAATATATAGATAATTTATCTATGAAAATCATATAATGAAAATATTGTACCGTTTCTGGGATAATAGTTTGATTCTTGTCAACAATCTCTTTCATGAATCCCAATACATAGTACCCATAGTCGATGTTGTTAGTTTGACAAGGGAACTATAAAATAAAACATATAAGTCAATAAAATATTTGTGCATTGATCGTAAAGGCATCTATTTGTAAATGCAAATTTAAAGGCATATATTTCAAACCTTTATTGGAATCCATGTTATGTTATTAGACTTTTGCTTCGACACTGTAGCACCTCATTGAGCTCGAAAAACTTGTAAAGCACTATCGAATAAATAAATGTGATTATTATAGCATTAACAAACACAATATATATATATATATATGTAAAAAATAAATTAATATTACTTACGTGTCGAACATAGTCTTTATATCAGAGTGATTGTTGTAATTGCCATACAAGGGATCCAAATAGTATATAACTTCAGAGGTCGCATTGATTGCAAATAGCACCCAATGTACCTTACAACAACAAAAATTTGGTTGGCAATTTTGTTTACACAACTAATAAATTAAGATCTCACAAATTAAAAAAAGATATAAATAAATAATATATAATTACGTACCCTCAATTATATGGTGCCAAGAATAATTTATCCTTCCCTATATTTTCTAATAACATATCTACAATATAATTCTTTACATTAACTAGATCGAGTTTACACATCGACAGCTTATGCGGAGACAAGAATGAGTATCTATTTGACAATTTGCGCGTGCACACAACCTTCTCATACAAAAACCTTCAATGAAAATTTCAAACTTGGTTAATTACCAATAAATTTAATTAATTATCAATAAATGCAATTAAAAGTATTTTTTACCTTATGTACAAGCTGATGACAGTAGCACTCAGGTCCTTATAGTTGAGAAGTTCGTATATGTGCTCCTTTTTGAGAAATTCTTAATACTCATCTCCGAATATAGCTTTATTCATGGTTATGATGCACGAATCATCGTTGCTGTCCATATTCCTTTTTACTTGGATGTCAAGACATGCCCCGTATTTAGCAAGGCATGGCTAACGTATTTTAGAAGCAGCAGCAGCAGCGCCCGATTGTCTCCAATCTAGTTTTCTAGTTGCATCTTTGACAGCTTTATTACCCTCCAACTTTTGTAGTTTGCCAACTCTATTACCCTCCAATTTTTGAGGTTTGCGGCTTTATTTTGTTGTGCGGGTGGTTTATTTGATTGAATCTGAAAAATGAGGTTAAATGTTAGTTTATTGAATCTGAAAAAATGACAAGCCTTAGGGAATAAATGTGACAAACCTTTTCGGGCGATGTAATTGATTCGTTTCTGGGAATCTTTTTATCATTCCCTTTAGGCTTTTTCAGCATCTAAATATACATGTAAAATTAAAGTTAGGAGCGGAAAAAAATCAGCAATGAAATATACATATCAATTAAACATATAATTCAATTAATTAAATATACCTTATCAAGGGAAAAAAGATGTGTGGGCCATGCCACATAATTACCAATTGCTTCCCCCAAAAACTTCATATCTCCATCGTTGTCCGGTATCGGCAACGGTGCAGTTGGTTCCAAAGTAGTAATTGGTGATACTTTGATATGACTCACAGGGATTGGTGTGTTATGCAATACTTCTCAAGAAATATTGTACAATTTTCCCTTTCCGACCTTCCGATGAGTAGGGGAGGATAAGTATAGCACGCATGGAGTGACACCCTAAATCAATGGTTAAAACATAAGTAATTGATTACCTCAGGAAGACTTTTGAGACCGATGCTGCAACTCGCATTTTCACTCTCCATTTGTATTTCACGTTGGAGCTGATCCGGGAGTTGATTGTATTTGTTCGTCTTCACCAGAAGTGCCACTTGCTCTATAAGGAGTTTGAGCTTCTCTAATACTTCCTCATTGGATGGATTTTTCCGCTTCTCTTGGGAAAAATAGCTTTTAGGAGTTACGCCAAATCCTTTCCCCCTAACCCGACCGAAATACTCAGGAACATTAAACACTTTACCCAGAATGTCCCT
This sequence comes from Cicer bijugum, assembly GCA_037974875.1. Lineage (NCBI taxonomy): Eukaryota > Viridiplantae > Streptophyta > Magnoliopsida > Fabales > Fabaceae > Cicer > Cicer bijugum. Next base: position 3,461,163 of record JBBPBT010000072.1, on the reverse strand, counting down.
GCAACTAGCTTTGTTGCCCTCTTGATTTTCAGAACTTTGTTCGATAGTCTCCTAAAATACATGTAGGATTAAAAAGATAAGTTCAATATCATTTTTAAAATACAATATTAAAAAATATTCAAGTGATAATATACTTACACAAAGTTCTATTACTTTTTGAACATTTTCATTGTCAACCACTGCGTCCTTATTTACACGAGCTTCCTTCCATAATATATGACGACCCAACGGTTGATCGGATTGGGTGTCTTGTCGCTATTCGTTAAGATCATAAACAAAATATTAGTTAGAAACTATAGTTTATAATACAAATTACTTCATTATATAAAAGTGATGCTTAATTACTTACAAGTTTTTGCTCAAGATGTGCAAATCCCATACGTGATTTTTTGAATGGTTGCGTCGGATTTCTTGCCCTTTCGCAATTTGCCTTACTTATATTCTATATAAACAAAATAGCAATCGTGTAAAAATTTAAAATACGCTACAAATATGAATATTAAAACACAAAATCTAATAAATTAATAACTTACGACAAACGTAGGGTCCAAACGTTTGGATACAAATGCACTCCATTCATCATTTGATATATAATGTTTATATATTCTTGGAGCTTCAGCATTTGTATTTCCTTCTCTATCTTTTAGGTAGAAATTAGAGAGGTGAGATCTAAATCCCCGGTGGACTTGCCCAACAACTATCAATACTAACTCTTTATCCCCTCATCAAGAACAAAAGAAGTCTGCAAGCGAAAGAAATATATAGTTTGAGTAAAGTATTTCAATGAAACAAATTATAAATGACAAAAGAGTGGATCAAAAAAGTTACTTGAATGTCATTCCATAGTATATCGTTGGCATCCTTCAACACTTTATCTCTCCAATCATCAATTGTAATTGGGATATTTTTACGAACAATAGCCCCAATGTAACTTACCAACATGGAGCTGTTGGGGTCAATTGGCTGACCACTCTCATTCAATCCAACCTAATAAACTCATATATTAAGTACATGCTATTAAAAAAAGATAAAAATAAACAGCAAACAGAGTATAGTATACCTCAAATTTAATGCCATTGCTCCTTGCTTTAATGACCTTTTGCATTATAGTTGCACCACGTTTGACTTCATTTTCTTATGTCTTAGTGTTGACAACTTCTTCATTTTCACATTCTAAATCATTGGTGGTATCGATTTATCTACAACAAGTTCAACATGCAGTTTAGTATAACTTCAACAAGCTCAACATGCAGTATGCTAAGTAAATATCAGTATCAGTATATGTTAAACAAGCTCAACATGCATTTTAGTGATATTGCAAAGGAAGAGAAGAAAGATGAAGGTTGAGATGATAGTGACGTTTACGTAATGAAGAGGAAACTGAAGCGGTTTACTGTTATATATAAAACCCTTTTTACAGCGTTTTTTTATAAGCCTTTTACAGCGCTTGTTAGAAAAGCACTCTAAAAGGCCTAAGCCTTTTACATCGCTTGTTGGAAAAGCGCTCTAAAATGCCTCTTTATTTAATTTATAAAAAGGCTCTTTTACAACGCTTTTCTAACAAGTGCTATAAAAGACCTCCTTGTTTTCTTATATTATATGAATGTTTTTTAAAGCCTTTTACAGCGCTTGTTGGAAAAGCGTTGTAAAAGGCCTCCTAATATTATTTTAAAAAGGCTCTTTTACAGCGCTTTGTTAAATAAGCGTTGTAAGAGACATGATTGTTTTCTTATGTTTTATGAATGTTTTTTTTTAAGCCTTTTACAGTGCTTTTTCAAAAGGCTCTTATACAACACTTAATTGAAAAAGTGCTGTAAAAGACCTCCTTGTTTTCTTATGTTACATGAATATTTTTTTAATGCCTTTTACAACGCTTTTTCAAATAAGCGCTCTAAAAGGCCTCCTTATTTTATTTTTAAAAGGGTCTTTTACAGAGTTTTTTCAAATAAGCGTTGTAAAATGCCTCCTTGTTTTATTTTTATATTTAAGGTTTTTTTTTTCAGTTCACTTCATGTAAATTACTAATTTATATTTAGTTCAGTTCATGTAAATTACTAGTTTATATTAAATTACATGAACTTAGTATAAAACACTCAAATCAAGCTAAATATAAGCAAAAAATAAATTAATCAGAAAATCAAATACATGACTGCTTATATAAAACAATTAAACATGTTCAAACAATTAAATTTACATTAACTCAATTCAGATTACATGGCTTATATAAAATAATTAAACATGTACATTAAGATGCCCTTCTTCTTTTCTTGGTGGGATTCACATTTGTTTGTCCATTTACAATACGAAACGATGGATTAATCCAAATTCTCTCATCATGATCATCTCTAAGATATAAACCATCATCAGTTGAATCAATTTCATGTGGTTGTTGTGATATTGCAAATAAAAGATCATTACCAACATCATCATTATTGTTATCGTCACTTATTTTATTGGTCGATAGGACAACACACCATTTATCATCAGCAAGATCCGTGACATAAAACACTTGTTGAGCTTGCGACATTAAAATAAAAGGCTTGTCTTTGTATCTCACCCTATTAAAATCGACAAGCAAGAACCCTGACTCATCAATCCAAACACCATTATTATTATTATCGACCCACTTGCAACCAAATATGGGAACACAAAGTCCAATCTTGCATTGATGCCATCTTTAGACTTTCCTGGAACATTGAGTAACGTACTAATAACAATATCAAATACATTTTATACAATGACTTCCAATATGGCAATTCAAAGCAAATTGACTTTTTCTTCCACCCATTTTTGACCAGCTCTCCCGCAAAAGGTTTGCCAAATTTATTGGTCAAACCTTGTACTTTTTCAAGTATTTGATATCCAGTCGTTGTTAAAGGAGCTTTACCTTCCTCGGATTTTCCATTGAATGCATTTCTCCACCCACGATACTGATGACTATAAGGTAAAAATCTACGATGTCCAAGAAACACATTCTTCTTACAATGTTTCAACTGCATCCAATTTGTACTCTCTTCACATATAGAACATGCACACTAACCTTTAATGTTGTATCCTGATAAATTACCATATGCTGGAAAATCATTAATTGTGCTGAACAACATAGCCCTCAAATTGAAACATTCTTTCTTATACCCATCATAAACTTCCACACCTGTCTCCCACATAATTTTTAAATCTTCAATTAAAGGAGTCAAGTATACATCGATATCATTCCCCAGTTGTTTGGGTCCATAAATTAACTGAGACAACATCATAAACTTACGCTTCAAACATAACCATGGAGGTAGGTTATAAATAAACAAAATCATAGGCCACGTGCTGTGTGAGATGCTTTGAAGACCATGTGGATTTATTCCATCAGTAGAAAGTGCAAGTCTTAGATTTCTTGACTCTATCCCGAATTCAGGATACTCGTGATCAATTTTTGTCCATTGTGGGGAATCTGCAGGGTGTCGAAATATTCCATCTCTAATTCTTTCATCTGCATGCCATGTCAAGTGTTTTGAATCTTCTTCACTGTGATACATGCGCCAAAATCTTGGTATTATAGGAAAATATCACACGACTTTTGCTTGAGTACATTCTTTCTTCTTATATCGAGAGACATTGCATTTCGGACATGCCTTTAGTAATTCAAATTCGTTTCGAAATAAAATGCAATTGTTAGGACACACTTGAATCCTTTCGTAATCATGCCAATAGAGCACAAAATCTGTTTAGCCTCATAGGTTCCACTGGGAAGTTCATTATCATATGGCAACATATCTTTTAAGAGTGTTAATAATTATGTAAAGCTTTTATCCGACCATCCATTACTCGCTTTTAAGTTGTACAACTTTAATATCACCGACAATCTTGTGAATTTAGTATAGCCATTATATAATGGTTTCTCTGCATCACTCAATTATATAATATCGCCGACAATCTTGTAAATTAAGTTGTATGTATTTAATTGATTTATTGTGACATGTTAGCCTATCAGGCTAAGTTAATTGATTTTTGACATACTGTGCTTAAATGACTAGTGAATGTCTTATGTATGTTTATTATATCTTTGGGTACTAAGTTTGAATCTTGAGGGTATTCAGTTATATATAAGTTCGCTTGTTGTACACCACATGTTTCGAGGATGAAATTTCTTTAACAAGGGGAGAAATGTAGCACCCAAAATTTTATAAGAAATATTTTCTTAATGAAACAAGATTTTAGATAATTAAATTGGTGTTAAACCTATTTTATAATATATGTGGATAAATCATGTGACTAAATTTCGTTATATGGATGCTTTATATGATATGCTAATTTTATAATATATGTGGATAAATCAAATAATATTATGCTTTAACTGAGTTGGAAATTGATTACAAAAGGATCATTCTGGTTATCAAGATCATTCTTATTTATCATGATCATTCTGGTTATTTCATTTTAAAGATACAAATAAAATGAATCATTTTCCATAGTCCATATCTTAAGATGAAATAATATCAAGATTACTTAAAACAACAGTCAAGCCCAAAAGTGTAGCTGAAGGCCTAAAAAAAGCAAAAAAGCCTCAAGATCAATGAATAGATCGATCTTTAGATTGATGAGCTATGAACAAGGAAACAATGAGAACAAGGGTGAAATTACACTAATGTAGTATCTTTTGTTGAAAGCTCAACATGCTTCTAAGACAAAAGACTAACACTAGACAACTTCCAAATCACTCAGCCACGTTATCCATTCAACACCGAACTAAGAACGTTCTAGTTAAAAAGAAGAATAGTCTTAATTAAATAACACACATATCTATTAAATATCACTTGAACATATGTTTTCCTCTAGTTTAGTGACAACTATAATAAGTCCTTTCTAAAATTCTCCAAGCCTATAAAAGTAACATCAAGATAAATACAATAGCAAGAGTTTTCAGTGCAATCATTTCATCACTCAAACAATCATACTGGAGCAAAACAAAACTCTTCAATCAAGCAAAAACTTCAGCTATCTCTTACTATATTCAAGGATGTTTTTATTTGAGATATTGTTGATAATCAATCTCAAACAAGTGTTGAGTAGACTCTGATCCTACAACCTTCTATCGTAATTATATTTGAAACTCAAGTATATCTCTTAAGATAGTTTTAGTTTTAGTATATTGTAAAATCCTTTTAGTGATGATAAGGTAACTTGTTAAAATACTTTTTGAACAGAAAGGTAACTATAAAAATCCTTTTAAGATGGAAAGGTAAATTTTGTAATTGATCAAGAGTGATCAATAAAGATTGTGTAAAAGCACATTAGTGGAAATGCTCGCAAATTGTGAGGACTAGACTTCTCCCACTTTCAGTGAACCAAGATACATCATTGTGTGATCTTCTTATCCATATCCTTTATCATTTCAAACTCACTCTCACAAATCACATAGAAATAATTTGTTTTATTTGTTTTTAACTAACCAACAATGTGTTGCATTTTCATTTGTAACCAAGATTGATCTTGAGTTAATTTTAAAAATTAGGAATTAACATTTTAAATGGATCACAATTCAAACCCCCCCTGTTATTGATATTGTTAATTCGATTGGAATTAAAGCTTTGCCTTCAAGGTTAAACACCTAACAAGTGTTAGAGGAAGCAATGTCAAAAACAAAGTATATTGTTGAAGGAGGATCATAAAAAATTTTAGGAAGCAATGTCAAAAACAAAGTATATTGTTGAAGGAGGATCATCAAACAGATCACCTTACTTTTGTGGTACATGTTACTACTTTTGGAAAGAAAAGATGCAATTATTCCCTAAATTACAGGATACATGAATGTGGCACATCATAATAAATATAAACTTCATACCAGAAGTTGATCAAAGTGATCAAACATCTGCTGGAAAGAAAGAAGCAATCAGGACAACCAAAGACAAAGCTAAGGTACTTCTAAACTCTAAAGCTCAATCCTTTTTGTCTTGTGCTTTGAGCAGGCACGAAAGTGAAAGAGTTGATGAATGTGATACGGCTAAAAAAAGCATGGATCTCAAGATCGATCTTGGATGCAGCTGTGAACAATCTTCGATCTCAAGATCGATCTTGGATGCAGCTGTGATCAATCTTGCTTTTTGGCAGACTTTATCCAACAGCTATTTCATGACAGTTGACCCTATTTCAACGGCCATATGAGCTGTCCCAAGCCTTCTTGAAGTCTATAAATGCAGCTTCAAGATGAAGAACAATACACAACTCAAAGTGCAAAGAAAACATCAATCATTTCAATCATACTCAAGCATCTCATTATCATTCTTAAAGCTTGTTGTTTTTAATCTTTGTGTTGTGTTAGAATCAATCACAACTGAGTTCTATTTACAGAGTCTATATCTCAAACAAGAGTTGAATAAATACCCAAATTCTAAACATTCTCAAATCCACCACTTTGTAACTCAAGGTTATTTTTATTAACATAAGCTTGAGTGATTTGTAACAATCCTTTTCATGTTTTGAAAGGAAACATGCTAAATCCTTTCTGAAATTGTAAGGTAAACCTGTGAAAAATCCTTTCTAGGTAGAAAGGTAGAAACGATGTAAAGATAAGGATTCATCCATAAAAACCAAGAACGATCTTGGTTTGAACACTTAGTGAAAAATCTCACGGTTGTGAGGATTGGACGTAATCCGAATTGGGTGAACCAGGATATATCCTTGTGTGATCTCTCAATCTCTATCTCTTTTTACTTTATGCTTGATAATCAGATTTCATTTTGATAAAGTTGATTTTATAGTTTTTATAACAAACCAAGATTGATCTTCAACAGTACCAAGGTTGATCTTTAATAGTACCAAGATCGATCTTCATTATTACCAAGATCAATCTTGGATTAAATTCTCAATTTTAAAACAGAAATTTTAAAAAGGGGCAGTTATAATTCAAACCCCCCTTCCTTATAATTGATATTCCTACTTCAAAGAGTACATGAAGTACTGCTGTAAGAGGATAAACCAACAAAGAAAGGTGAAATAATAGCCTTAAAAGTATCACAAAACCTTCAAGAAAGCTCATCCCCAAAACAAGAAGAAATAGAATACTTAGAAGAAATTAGTCAAGAAGAAGTTGATGAGTAAATAATTCTTCTCACTAGAAAAATTCAAAGAATGACGAGAAGAAGAGATTAAATCAAAATAATTTTTCAAGCAAATTACATGTTATGGGTGCAACCAACTAGGACATTACAAAACTGAATGTACTTTATACAAAAGGCACCAAAAAAAATTTATTCAAGAAAAAATTCATGATGGTCACTAGGGAATCAGACATAGAAGCAAATGAAGAGGCCAACATGTGCCTAATGAGAAACTCAGAAAACGACGAGGTAACCACTTCCAAACTATGTCCTTTATGTCAACAAATGAAAAAAGAATTTAATAATATGTTAAATGAATCAAACTTTCTTGCTCAAAAATATGGTTCATTAAAATAACAAGTTTCAAAGAAAAAGAGAAACCCCAAGCTATGATTGATGAACTAAGAAAAGTTATTCAAAGCCTACATGATTCTGATTTCAAAATATCTATAGAATCTGAGTGTTAAGAGTGTTCTATAACTCAAAAGGAGAATGTTCTACTTAAAATAGAAATTGAGAATCTTAAAAAACGATTTGTCAAAATTTAATAAATCCACTGAAACTTTCCAAAAAAAAAAAATTGGGATCTCAAGTAGGAATATTTGATTAAGTTGGAATTTGTCCTGACAAATTACAAAAGCAAAAACTCTATGAAATTATTTTTCGTATTCGAAAGAAAACATGATAAATGCAAAAAAAAAAGAACTTCTTGTAATAAAATTAGACATCTTGATTCCACATGTTTTTTCAAAAAAAAAAAGGATGAAAAATTCATATCAAGACAACCTCTCAAAAAGGAAGAACGTTCTGGTATCATGTCATAACCTTCTCCAAAAGCAATAAGAAAATGTTCTTATTATTCAAAGATTGATCATGTTGAACCAAACTACCACCTTAAGAAAAAATATATATTTAAAGAAACATATAACTCTAAAGGACCCAAGACCAAATGGGTACCTAAGAATCTATTAATATCAAATTCATGTTGCTTTTCAAAATTTCAAGAAAAAAACCATGATACTTGGACAGTAACTGCTCGAGACATATGACATGAGATAAACAATGTTTTCTTTTATTGGTCATGAAGGATGGATGATCTGTAACTGATGACTCTTCATCATATGCATAATTTCTATTGATTTTAGTCTTATTTATCTTTAATCATTAGTTAATTTAATGAGTTATTTGATATATTTTGTTGATTTTATTTATTTGATTTAATGAAATGTTATTGTTATTATTTTCTTAATTAAGTGGAGATTTTTCGTAGTTTTGCGTTGTTACTTTGTTTTAGTGCAGTGCTGAATTTTGGTGAGAAATCAACATGACCTATATCGAGTATTTCAGCCATATATGGAGTTCTAGATGTCCAATTGGAGTCAATCCAAGTGCTAATGAAAGCTAAGATCCATATCTACAACTTTCATGAAGACACCGGGACCGAATTCAGACTCGAAAGATGAGAAAAATGCAAAATACGTCAGACAGCAGATGCTGTGCGCCTGGAGCGCGCCCTGCATGCCTGGAGCGCATTCCCTGCTGTTTAGTACTGCCAACGCGCGCCTGGAGCGCGCCCTGCGCGCCTGGAGCGAGTAACGCGCATCAGCAATCATAAAAACCCAATTTTTTTTACTGTTTAGGTATCTTTTTGACTCTTGGGAAGTTGGGAGACTTGTGCCCTAGCATAGAAACTCAAAGACGGCCGTTTCTAATGCCTTTGAAGCAGTTTTATCAAGAATCATCCATGAATCATTCTTGTAATTCTTCTTTAATCCTTATCTTTTGTATCTCTGTCATGAGTAACTAAACCCTATTTGTTAGGGATGAGTATAACCAGATGAAACCCTTATTTTTCTGATTTGATTTCTAGTTATATGAATGAGTTTATTGAATTGTTTTTCTCATCTCTGTGCTTAATGCTTTTTATTGTTTGATCAACATTAAAATGTTCTACGATTTGTATTTTGAAACGGAAGTGGACTTTACGAATGCTTGAGATGAGAAATTCATGAATTTGTAGTCTAGGGATAGATGCAGGTCATGAAACCAATTAAATTAGTTGCAAAGCAATAATTTACAAGAGAATTTCTATACGGTAATGCTTAATTCTAATCTTAAATCCACTAAGGAATTAGGGGTTACTTTGGAATTAAAGGTTCTGTCACTAAGACATTAGGGCAAGAATAATAAAGAGAATTCGGTAATAATTCAATAAAGGAATTCAGTAACTAGGATCAAATTAGACACCAAGGTTGGATTCGAAGTGAAACTCATCCCTGACATTTTTCTCATTATAAAAGATCAATTTTATTATTGTTGTTAATTTCAAACATTATTTCAATCAACTTGGGAACCTTTTTGTTCAATTTTAGTAATTAAATATAATTCAATAGTAAAACGCAATCCTTGAGTTCGACACTCGGTACTACCATTTTATTATTACTTGCAACGATTCAGTACACTTGCTGAAACGCTATCAGTAACTTTTAGGAAATAATGATCAGACAAAAATCAAAGGTAAAAGTATTATAGGTAATGAAAACTCTGCCAAAATAGTTGATGTTCAATATGTTGAAGGTTTAAAACATAATTTACTAAGCATTAATCAATTGTGTGACAATGGTTTTGAAGTTATTTTTGAACCAAACATATGTGAAGTCAAACATGCATCTTCTAGAAATATTCGTTTCTCTAGGACAAGAAAGAAAAATCTATATGTTGTATATCTTGAATAATTACCCACTAAATCATGATATATATCCATAAACAAAGATAAGTAGATATGGCACAAACGAACTGGGCATGTTAGCATCAAAACAATTTCAAAATTATCCAAACTTGATCTTTTTATAGGACTGCCAAAAGTCAATTTTGACAAAGATTTTTTTTCAACTCAAAACCTCTTGAATTACTTCACATTGACCACTTTGGTCTTATCAAAACTACAAGCTTAGTAGGAATGTGATATGGATTTTTTATTGTTAATGATTTCTCACCATACACATGTGTACTTTTCTTAAAACAAAAAGATGATTTGTTTGAAGGTTTTCAAACCTTTTGCAAAAAATTTCAAAATAAAAAATGCACTAACATAATCTCTATAGGAAGTGATCAGGGAGGAGAATTCATAAATGAGTCTTTGAAATGTTTATTTGTTGAAAATGGCTTTTCTCATAATCTCTCTTGTGCAAGAACTCAACAAAATAGAGTTATTGAAACAAAAAATAAAAGGTTAAAGAAATGGAAAGAACAATCTTTAAAGAATCAAATGTTGAGAAATATTTATGGGTTGAAGCCATCGACACCTGTTGTTACATTTTAAATCGTGTATCAATATGAAAAATTATCAATAAAACACCTTATGAATTATGAGAAAATAGAAAGCCAAATATCTAATACTTTCATGGTTTTAGTTGTTACTACTATATCTTAAATAACAAAGAAAATTTTGGAAAGTTTGATGCTAAATCAAACAAAGCCATTTTCTTAGGATATTTCACAGATTTGTAGAGGTAAGTATACATGTATTTTTTGACGAATTTGATGATCCTAATATACAAAAGATAGATGATAAAGAAGAAGTGTTGGGGGATACGACCTCTGATTTGCGGAAGAATTATGTAGAATAATGCCTATTCTAAAAATATGCGCAGCAGTTTAATAAATTCGAAATTTACTAAACACAAGATTAAACAAGGTCCCTAATAATCAATTCTAATGAATGTCAAACAATATGGATCATGGTATATATATGGAGAAATGCATCAAAAACAATTATTATTCAAGATGTTGATTTTCATGCAATCATGTTAAGACAAGTAATCATGCAAAGTAACTTAACATAGAATCTTTATCATGCATTCAATCAATATCGAAAACATAATAATTGCAGAAATTTAAACGAGATAAGGGAAAGAAAAGTGTTCGCAGATTTTTAAACTGGTTCAACCGTCTTGTGACGACCTACATCCAGTCCTAAGATCCAACTAGATCTTAGCCTTTCCAATTGAACTCCTTAGAATCAGTTTACAGATTTTACACATCGCCTCGCCTCAATCTTAAACTATTATCCCTGTTCTATCTTTCCCTCCCTGAATTCCCGAGTTTAAATCCCATAAACTCTACCAAGAATCCAGTCAAGTGTCTTCTTGTTGACAGCCCTCAACCCCGAAGAACACCACCAGTAACAACTGGATTTTCTCAAAGTAATTTGGTTACAGAAAATGATTTACAGAAATTGAAACAGATCAATTATACAAAGTTCTTGATCTTCCTTCTTCTCAAAGCAATCTTTCTCAATTCAGTCTTTTTCAATCCTCATTGATCACAAATGTTGATTGTTAATGGCTGAAAAAGATGTTCAAAGTAATATCAGTTGAGAAAGAGTTAGTGGTATATGATTGTTATCATCAGTTATGAAGTTATGAAAGCAGTTTATATAGTTTCAGGAAAAACAACACATGAATTGATTTGGCCAATCAATTCATTTAAGTTATAAAGCACACTAATCGATTTATCAAATCGATTTCCCGAATCTTGTTTTTCTTGAATCTTGAAACTGCATAAACTAATCAATTTAACTAATCGATTATTTTAAAAGAGTTCTTCAGACTTGGAAGAATGTTCATATCTGAATCGATGTTCATAATCAACTTGGGGTGTTTTGTTCCAACAACGAGATCAAAACAATCGATGTACTTAATCGATTCAAACATTTCAGTCATCTCTGTTTCTAAAACTTTTTGTACCAATCGCTTTAGTTAATCGATTTAACTGGTTCCAGGGACACAGTGATTTTTACAAATCGATTTGCCTAACCGATTGTAGACTTAAGTCTGAAGACCATTTCATCAGTTGGTTCATTCAATCAATTTACCAAGTCGATTGATGCCAAACTTATTTCAAAAGAAGTAAATTAGTAGATTGTGCTAATCAACTGTGTATGTTCCAGACCAAGGTTATTTTGAAACTTATTTTAGTAAGTCGATTTGCCTAATCGCTTTATTAATCATTGGTTTGGCTCTGGGACATTCACACTCGATTGTATCAATCGATGTAGACAAACAAAAAAATAAAGATGTGATTGGATCAATCGATTTTCCAAATCGATTAGCTTGCAAGGCATGCCACTGACTTGCACATTTTTAATTTCAGTAAATGTACCAATCGATTTGTCTAATCGATGTGAGCAATCAGTTCAGTCTTGGTGATTTAAACAATCGATCTACCTAATCGATTAGTGGCAAACTGGCTCTCTGACTTGCACAATTTATTTTCTAATAAATGTACCAATCGATTTGCCTAATCGATTGATAGCCTGTTTGATTTTTTTTTTCAGAAGATGTGCAAATCGATTTTGCCAATCGATTGATTTATCCCAGACTGCATAATATCATTCAACCCTATTACAAAATCGATTTGCTTATGGATCTTCAAGCTTTTGTTGATTTCTTGAGTTCCAAGCAATTGTCTCAAATTTGTAGGACTGAGTTGTTGTTCCTGAAAATTTTCTCAGTTCACAATGTTAGATTTATTTCATGATGTATGTTTGTCAATAATATCAAAAACGAACATATGTCTAACAAGAAGAACAATCTGAGCAGCAACAACATATCGTTCATCAGAAAATGAGATTGATTATCAATTTCCATCTCAAACTGCTCTGCGGAATGGGAAAATCGTGGGAGATCATCCACAAAATCAAATCTTAGGAAACACATCTGATGGCATTAGAACAAGAATATCTTTTAAAGATGATTACAACAACAACAACAACAAAAGCATGGAAACGATCTTTCAAATGAAAAAAAAATCAATTAAAGAAGCCATCGTTGATAACTCATGGGTTGAAGCAATGCAACAATAACTTCTTTAATTTGAAAAAAATGAAGTATGGACTCTTGCCCTAAATCCATAAAATCAAACAATTACTAGCACAAGATGTATATTTAGAAACAAATTTGATGAAGACGGAAATGTAATAATAAGAAATAAATCAAGGTTGGTGGCTTAAGGATATTATCAACAAGAAGGTATTGATTATGATGAAATTATTGCTCTAGTTACAAGGTTAGAAGCTATCAAAATTCTTCTTGCATATGCATCTCATAAACTCATTAAACTTTTTAAAAGGTTTTCTAAATGAACAAGTATATGTTCATCAACCTCCTGGTTTCGAGATTAAAAGAAGTCAAATCATGTCTTTAAACATACCACAACTCTATATGGACTGAAACAAGCTCCTAGAGCTTGTTATGAAAGACTAAGTTCCTTCTTAATCAAAAATGGTTTTTTCAGAGGCAAGACTAATAAAACTAATTTACTAATGGTTCAAGTATATGTTGATGAAATCATCTTTGGATCAACAAATGAAAAAATGTGACGAATTTTCAAATCTCGTGCAAAGTGAATTTGAAATGAGTATGATGGGAGAATTGAGATATTTTATTGGCTTGCAAATCAAACAATATGAAAATGGAATCTTTATATGTCAAGAAAAATATATAAAGATCTTTTAAAGAAATACAAAATCAATTAAGCTAATACAACAACTCCCATGCATCCATCCTCAAATTTGGACAAAGATGAAAAAGAAAAATCCATCTCTGAAAAGGAATACAAAGGAATGATATGTTCATTGCTAAATCTAAATTGCAAGTAGGCAATATATTGGTTTTTCAGTAGAATTATGTACTAGATTTCAATCTTCACCTAAAGAATCTCATTTATCTGATGTAATAAGAATTTTTCGTTATCTTGTTGGTACCACTATTCTTGTCCTTTGGTATAGCAAAGGAACTCATTCTGATCTTGTAGCCTACTAGGATGATGATTAAGTTGGGTTAAAATTTAAAGAAAAAGTAAAAGTGGCATATGTCAATTTCTTGGAGATGTTCTAATAAGTTGGTCATGTAGAAAACAAAACACAATAGTCTTATCAACAACTGAAGTTGATTATTTCTCAGCTGCAAATTGTTGCTCTCAAGTCTAGTGGATCAAAAACCAACTTGAAGGCTTTTCTGTAAATTATACAAATGTTCCAATTTATTATGAGTATACAAGTGCAATAAATTTGTCAAAAAAAACTCATTCAACATTCAAGATCAAAATATATTGAAACAAAGCACCATTTTATTAGAGATCACGTTAACAAAAAGGAAGTCGAATTAATCTTTGTTGATATTAAAAATCAGTTGTTGACATCTTTACTAAACCTCTAGTTGAAGCTAATTTCAATTATATAAACGAAAAATTAAAAATCATAAATGGTCTCTATAGAATGTTCTGGTCTCTATAGAGAACAATCTCCAATTCCTTATTCTTAGCATCAGCCTATGTGTTTATGTCAAGCTTAAGTGACGGATAAAAAATTCAAAAATTGTAATTCACACAGGCAAGTAACACCCTTTTTTCTTTCTTCAAAACACAGCTACCATGGCCTCATCATGGCCTATTTTGCTCATTCCCAATATCACTAGTCACTTCTCAACCACCCACTCTTATATACCCATGTGTGTCACTCTCTCCTTCATCTCTTTTCCAAAACTTGCTTCTTCTTTTTTCATCAAAACCTTTGTGCTCTACCTTCTGCAACTCACTTCTTCATTCTTCTTCATTTCTCTCTAAAAACATGGCTCATACCAAAACATCTGGAAGAAAAAAATCCAACTCCAAGAACCCACCATCACTATCTCGTCGACCTCAACCTACCCTTCCACAAATTTCTCCCTCTAAAAGCATTTTTTCTGAGTATCTCATCATCTTATGAAACAATTCACCTCTTATTTTGCTCACCCCTCTCACCAACGTACTCCTTCCACTCTTCCGATGTATCCTTGCAAACACAAGTCATTCACCACCCCATCTCAAGAAAAAATCTCAAAAAAATCAAAATAACAATCCTCTATCTAAACGAAGATCAATGAGAATCATTGTTGGAGTTAGTACCTCCAAACAATCTAAAAGTGTGGACACAACCATCTATACCATCTTTGAAAATGAATCAGGTTCTCCACCTTCATTCAAACTTCTTGCTCCTTCTTCTAAATCATTACAAAATCCTCAAAACCCTCTACTTCAACACCAAAATCCACGAAACACTCTACTTTACCATCAAAATATGAAAACCTATTTTTCCCACTTCAAAATCACCATCAAAGAAATCAAAATCATTTTCCCAATATACACCAACAACGTCACTCTCAATATCAACAAAATCATATCCCACTTTATCTTATTTTATGGCGAAATAAAAAATGAAACAAATATCCAAATAGACTGCACAAAAAATCAAAAGTTCATAACGTTCTCCATCCAAAATAATTCCTCTAAAATGTTTTCCACCCAAATCAACTTCACCAAAACGTTTTTCACGTCAACCTAAAACCCAACTCAAAAACTCCTCAAAAAACAACTTCCAAAATCCTTATCCCACCACTACTCTCAACCAAATACCAACAAATATATCAAGACAAATGGGTTGAAAGAGCCACTGGGATAGGATGGATCTTTGTGTTTGATAACCTTCAGATTGAAGGAATCTCAATCAATCAACACACTGATGCTCTTGGTTGGTCTAAGTTCCTAGTAATCTCAAATTCTTACTATCCAGAAGTCATTCGTCCATTATACTAAAAAGCTCAAACCTTTCCTGGCAAAGCTTTGCTTGTCACTACTTTAAAAGGAACTGAAATCTATCTCACTCTTGCAATTTCGGTTGTAATTCTGCATCTACCCACATAAGGGTCATCCATCTTTGGAAATGATTGGTACACTACTCCAAATGTCAACAAAGATGCAGTTTTCAATGAGCTATTCATTCCTGGTTCATCCAACTTTGTGTGTGCAGATTTGAACAACTTCCCAACATTTTCAACAAGATTACTCAGCATTCCATTCTTCCACACTATGAAAATCACAAGTATGTCTCTAATAATGATGCCTTAATTATTTATCATCTCCTTCAGTGCCAAAAACTCAACCTCCCCTAGATCATCATACAAAACATGAAAGCCCCCACCAATTGAGATTACAAAAGAAATAATGTTCCTTATGGTATAGTTATCACCAAAATTTTCAAATACTTCAATGTTCCTCTCAAAAATGAAAAATCCATCATAAAAATTCTCTTCCAAAAACATCTCCCACATGAAGAAAGATTCATCATTTCCGCCAACTTTGTTTATCCCTCAAGTTCAATATCCTTTCTCTTTCGGCTCAAGAAAAAGAAAATGTTTTGAAAGGAAAACATCTTTAAACCCAAATGCTCGTAACTTTGGAGTCAACATTCCTCAAAAACATTCTCCTTGTCGGCACAATGTTCTTCCTTTCACCACTACTCAATGTGAATCCACCCAACTTGAAAATGCTCATGATTTTGGTATCACAACACCACACTCACTTTAGAATCCAATTCTTCAAAGCCATATTTCATTAAAACATCATTTCGAAATAACATATCAAATGTCTCCAACCTTTGTCTCCCCCACATCTTGGAGTTTGATCCTTGTAGTAACTCCTTTGGTGATATCACCTATAATGTTGTCAATTGAGTGATCTCGATGAGTTTTCCATTCTTGAGGGAGATCGTTATGTTGATCTTGCTGCTCAATACTAACTTCATTATTTTGAATTGATTGATCAACTTGATTGTCTTTGTCTATATCATCACTTATAAAATCATCATTAGCATCATAAGAGACATTTTTATCTTCTTTCAAGGGGTTAGATTTATCATAACAAACTATACTTACAAAATCTGCCCAAAAGTATTTTGGTAAATTTGAGTCACTTAGCATTGTCCTTGCATGTTCTACTATTATCTATTCTTTCTCTCAACAACTCCATTTTGTTGAGGTGATCTTGATGTAGAAAAGTTATGGAAGATTCCATTTTCTTCACAATATTCTACAAAAGAAGCATTTTGAAATTCTCCTCCATGATCACTTCTTATTGATCCAGTTTTGGTTGCTTGTTCATTTTGGACTAGTTTGTAATAATTTTTAAATGCTTTAAAAGCGTCATTTTTATTTTCCAAAAATAAGGTCTAAGTCAACCTTGAGAAATCATCAATAATTACTAGTTCATATGAATTTCCACCAAGAAGTTTAGTTCTTGATGGACCATACAAGTCCATATGTATCAATTGAAGTGGCCTTGAAGTTGATACAATATTCTTAGGTTTGAAGGAAACATTAGTTTGTTTACCTTTTTGACAGGCATCATATAATTTGTCCTTAATGAATTTCATCTTTGGTAAGCCTACAACAAGTTCATGCTTAACTAACTTTTAAATGATCCATATGGATATGTGCAAATCTTTTATGCCATAGCCTTGCATCATTGTTGTCACTTACCATAAGACATTTAATTCTTTTATGAAAATATTTTTAAAACGCTTACCAACAAATTATATTTCATTTGATACCTCATTTCAGATAATACATTCATCTTTGTTGAAGCTATTTTATAACCCTTGTCACAAAGCTGGCTAATGCTAGTAAGATTATGCTTTAATCCTTCAACATTTAGAACATCTTCAATTAAAGGAGATGGGGCTGCACCAACCTTTCCAATGCCCAAAATTTTACCCTTGTTGTTATCCTCATAGATCACATAACCTTTTGATTCAAGAGTAGGTGCTGAAAATTTTGTTCTTTCACCGGTCATGTGTTTTGAACACATGTTATCCAAGTACGACATATTAGAAGTACTTTGTATGCATTCCTACAAAACAATATCATGATTTGTTAGGTATCCAATGTTCTTTGGGTCCTTGAGTATTAGTACCTTCCTTGACCCACACATAATGTCCATTTGGAAGAGAAAAATTCCTAAAATGACAAGCATTAGGTGTGTGGCCATTTAGACCACAATAAAAGCATGTAGGAATATATTTACTTCTATATTTTTGCATATGAGATTTCTTTTGAACAAAATATTTCTTAGAATAATGAAGATCATTTTGCCCAATTACAACGTTCTCTTTGTTAGATTGATCACTTGCCTTAACAAAGACGATTTTATTTATAGTTGGCTTATCAAATTTTGAATAACCAAGTGCACTTTTTTCATAGTGTTAATATTCTCTTTAAGAGATGAAATTAGTTTCTTTTGAGTTGACACAATTTTGCACACATTTTTACATTCCATAAGTAATTCTTTTATTGCATCTTGAGCATCATTACACTCAATAAGTAATTCATTATTATGGGAAGATTCTT
Organism: Cicer bijugum; assembly: GCA_037974875.1. Classification (NCBI taxonomy): domain Eukaryota; kingdom Viridiplantae; phylum Streptophyta; class Magnoliopsida; order Fabales; family Fabaceae; genus Cicer; species Cicer bijugum. Next base: position 3,442,850 of record JBBPBT010000072.1, on the reverse strand, counting down.
TGTTACTAACCTCTTTTTGATCATCGGATTGGTGTGATGCCATCAAAGCAACATTTGCACATTCGTCACTTTTCGAATCTAAGGATGAACTGACTTCATTGTCCTTCCATTCTATATAGGCCTTTTTGAATTCTTTCTTCTTGAGTACTGTAACACCCCAATTTTTAACAGCGCGAGTGTATTTATTTATTTTTTTTAAACAAAGAAATAAAACAAAGAAACAAACAAAGAAATACTTTTGGATAAAATATTTAAGTTATAACACAACGATAAAAGTCAACAATATTTACAAACAGAAGAAATAGTTTTTGGAAACAAAATCCAAAGTATTTAAATAATTGTAGTGCCTATCACATACCAGTACTAACTAGCGAGGTGCCACCTATCACGGGTCAACACGATTTACTAAAAAGCGTAAATCGTAAACATACCGCCTATCACAGACCAATATTGTTTACCGAGGTGCCACCTATCATGAGTCAACACAATTTACTAAAAAGCGTAAATCGTAAATGTACCGCCTATCTCAGACCAGTACTATTTACCGAGGTGCCACCTATCACAGGTCAGCACGATTTAGTAAAAAGCATAAATTGTAAACGTACCGCCTATCACAGACCAGTACTGTTTACCGATGTGCCACCTATCACGGGTCAGCATGATTTACTAAAAATATGCAGTCTATCATAGACCTACACGACGCAAAAATCCCTGCAAGGATAAGATGAACCAACATATCACACGACATCTTATCGTGGCCCATCACGGTCACCACTATCACCGTGGCCCCATCGCGGTTACCATGTATTATGAAATGCATTAGCATACTCTGACTCTTTTCACCACAATCATTAAGTAAATGCATCTATTAAAAGATTATCCATTTCTAATACTCATTTAACACTAATGATTTTTCAAACACAACACAGAGCATACTCAAACATATTTATTCACACAATTTAAATTTCCACAACCACACATAAATCACATCTCCAAATTTCATCTACACCTAAATTGAATTAAATTCATTTTCCACCAAGTCACACATAAATTTCTTCTCAAAAATTCATAATATTAATTATGAACACATCAATTTCACCAAACATGAATCACCAAAATTTCCAAACATTAATCACCCATATTCAATCTCCAAAATTTCCAACCATAAATCACCACCATAACATTAACAGTAATATATCAGAGTTCTCCCTACAGCTAACTCGGTACCAACGGTCTTGATTCCTTTTCGAGACTCAATGAGCTAACTACATAAACATAATTATTTATAACAATTTGTTCACAATAAAATTAATCCACATAGAACAAAATTCCTAAAATTAAATCTTTCTCACACACCAAACTTTTAAAACCAAATAATCTATATTATTTAGTTAAAACTAAAAAAATAAATACTGCCCAAATTTCACATACACACACTCGACTATTAAAACACCGAAATTTTGAGTTAATAAAATACTCTAAACTTTTTTTTCTTTTTAAACTCAATCAAAGAGTAATTAAAAGAGTAACATTTTAAACTCTAACCATTTTTAATTTCAATCCATCTTTTTGCTCAATCTCTTTAACATAGTTAAAATTTGAACTTTTTCACAACTTAAACAACTCTAAATTTTTCGTAAAATCTCAACTTCAGTTCAAACTCATTTATTTGAAAATAACTCATTATGTAACTCAAACACATCAAATTTAATTTCCGCCAATTCACACCAACAACAATCAATTCAATTCCACAACACACATATAGTACCTCAATTAAATTTCAAACAATTCAAACATAACTCACCCAATTTCAAAACTCCACATTTTTACACATAACCCATCAAATTTCATCAATTCATTTTCCGCAAAATCCGTAAAAAAATCACATCTCAAAAATTCATAATAATAACTATGAACATATAAATCACATCAAATATGGATCATCACAAACCACACCTCAAATTTAAATTTCACTAAATCATACATAACCGCATTAAATTCATTTTCTACAAATTCACACAACAAATACATCAAATTTCTTTTCCACAAAATCACAAATAATTTCCTAAATGCAAACTAATAATTTGGAAGGAGCCCTTACCATAACGGTAGCTTTAACAATAGATTACGGCACCGCGATTAATTCTGGTAAAATTTAAGTTCGTGACGCCGCTTTAAAATTTGGCTCACTAGCACCGCAACGTGGAGATGAGCAACTTTCTCTTTTGTCACTTTTCGAAATGAAGCTTAGAAGTCGAAGAAAAATAGAGGTTTAGGTTTTTGGGTTTTTATTTCAAAAGCTTGGAACAAAGAAGAAGAAGAAGAAGGAATTCGTTTATTTTGCTTTCTGTTTCTATTTTGCTTTCCTTCTTCACCTTTTCTTTCATATATATATATATATATATATATATATATAATAAATATCTAAGCAAATATCTAGATATTTTTTATAAAAATCATCAATACGTCTATCATCTCACATCACATCACAAACCACTTTTTCAGAAAAACATCTACTCTCGCTGCAATTCAATGAACAGATGAATTTTTCTGAAAAATGTTGCATCTCAGAAAAAGAAATATTCGACAAAAGATTCACCGTAATTAAATAAAATTATTCATCGATGAATAATTTTAATCGGATCTCCCAAAAGATATTTTTGGCATTTAACTCTTAAAATGTCATAAAATTGACTAAAAAGTCTCATAAATTCAACACAATATTCCTCAAAATACATAAATTAGATTTAAAATTAAGGGTCTTACAAGTACACTTTTCTTGACAATATTTGGACACTCCACTTTTACGTGTCCTTGTTTACCACAATCAAAACAAGTGAAATTTTGATTTGTAGTGGAGACATCATTCTTCCTAGCAGTTTTCCTTTTCTTAAAAGGTTTATTGTTTTGAAAGAACTTATCAAATGTAGTTACTAGGAAGGTGATGTTCTCGTCTCCATTTGAGTTTCCATCATCTATATGTTCTCTTGACTCCGTTTTCAAGGCAATGTTATTTGGCTTCGTTTCTAAATTTCGTTCTTTTATAGTCTTCCAAGATCATTCTCATGTTCTTGGAATTTCCTAAAAGTACATAAAGAGACATCTTTGACAGGCTTTTCTTTTCAGAAATTGTCATTACTTTAGGTTGTCATGCCCTTGTTAATGATCTTACAACCTTAAGGTTCAATTCAACATTAGTAAAGGTTTTACCTAGCGCCATCAAATGATTGGTCAGATGAGAAAATCTTTTCTACAAGTCCAGAATAGGTTCTCCAGGCTGCATACTAGACAATTCATATTCTTATGATAAAGTATTAAGTTTAGAACATTTTATCTTAATTGTTCCTTCATGAGTTACTTCAAGAGTATACCAAATTTCTTTGGAAGTTTTGCAATGAGACACACAAAAAGTTTGTCCATTGCAAGTGTCGATTGTAACATGTTTTTGGCATTTTTGTCAAACAACACTGTCCTTTTGTTATCCTTTGTCCATGAGGCTTTTATCTTTATTTCCTCTTTATTGGCGATGATTGTCTTTGGGACATAGGGATCATTTTCTACTGCATCCTAAATATCATCTCCTTGTGCCTAATGATATATCTGCATGGGTATTTTCCAAAAATCATAATGTTCTCCAACAAATCAAGGTGGTTTATTGCTACTACCACCGTCTCTAAAAATTGCTTGTGTGGAAGCCATGAATAAGGATCAAGGAGCAAATTTCCAAAACCTGCTCTGATGGCAATTGTTAGTACAGAGGCAAACCTATAAGGGGGTGAATTATGTTTTTAGAAATTTTCTAGTTTTTAGAGACATAGTGGATTATTTTTCTAAATAGGATTAGTCTATAGAAAAATGTAAATGACAAAAAAATAAAGACACAAAGATTTATCCTGGTTCCTCTTTCAAACCAAGGGTACATTCAGTCCTCTTGCACACCACAAGAGATTTTCCACTATTGTTAGAATAAGTACAGGTCTAACTCTAATACTTATGCTACAAACTTCTAACAATCGGCCTAAGATAGCATACCACTATCCTAGTTTACAACACATGAAGAAAGTACACCACTTTCCTCAATTTACACAATAACTTGAACGATTTTACCACAACGATTTTGACTGAAATCTAAAGGGTATAACAATTGAGTATAATGATAATAGTCTAATATGATTTAATGTACAACAGAAAACCTTCCTCATTCATATGACAATGTAAAACATGTACTTGAAATATGAAAGTATAACGTTGAATAGTTCAAAATATTTCAGAAATTTGTTCAAAGTTGTTATAAGATTCTTGTTAAAGTTTTTTCAGTAAAATCTGAAACTAAGAAGTATTTCTACTCCATAGGCATCACTTCAGATCAAAGGCAATCATTCCTAGAGGTTTGATGAACATATGCAATAATCCAGATTGAATATGAACTGAAAAATTGCATTGTTTTGTAGTTGTATTCAGCTACAACCAAAGTGTTATCGAATACACCTTTATAAAGTTCAGTTTTATTTCAAAATTAAAACCTTGTATTCGAATACAAATCCTTGTATTCAAATACAAATGATTGATTTTGTCACTAACTTGATTTTGTATTCAGCTACAACATGTTGTAGTCGAATACAAAAGTGCAATTTTAGCTGTTGACTAGGTATTTGTATTCGGCTACAATGTCTTGTAGTTGAATACATATATTCAATTTTTGCTAGTGACTTGAGTTTGTATTCGTCTAGAACATGTTGTAGTTGAATACCAATGTGCAAATTTTTCTACTGACTTCATCTATATTTGGCTACACATATATGTAGTCGAATACAACTTTAATTTCTATTAACAACTTTATTTTCAAACATTGTTCGTGTAGTTTGACATTTTGAAAATTCTTTTGTTGCATATGCTAAAATAGAAGGTTCTCATATGCATTTGAAATATAACGATATTAGATTGCATTATGTACCTTAAATTATAAGTCTTTTAGCATATTGATAATAGCTTACTTGATTGTTGACTTCTCTTTCAACTTGCAACTTGATCACTTTCCTTGGTCTTTGTCTTCACCAAAATCATAAGCATTTTACAATATATTGAAGAGAGTTGGAGTTTGCTTGAATGATTTTTGACTTGTTTTTAACTTGTTCTTACTTGAACAAGAGTTTAAAGATTTGTAAATTACACTTTTGCCTTCATGTTCTGATTGATCTTTAATTTATAGATGATGTGAGGCTTTGAATATTCAATTTAAACTTAATATATATATTTGACACATCAACCAAGTGTTAGATCTATTTTAAAATAATTAAACACATGTTTATATTGCGGTCCATAACAATATCAACAAACGAAGAATGTTCTTGTTTTTTAGTTTGATGGAAAACATGAACGAATGTGAGAATGTTTTGTCACATGTCTTAAACTGTTCCAAAATAGAATTATGTAGAGTTTGATGGAAAACAGGAATAAGTGTAAGAATTGTGTTCTTGCTCACAACTCACCAATTTAGAGAACGATATGGTCATCAATTTGGAGGTTGTTTTCCTCCATTTGGAATTCAGCTCAAATTTTGGACTTGACCGCTAATTTGTGTAGTCTTGTTATATTGTAACTTGTGGTTTAGATTGTCAAAAATGATTTGTTTTAATTCTATCTTTAAAACAGAATAACCAGAATATTCATTTATAAAACCAAATTGTTCGTGGTATTGTGTTCGTGCAATAGTTGTATCCTTGTTGTCCTTGCTCACAACTCATCAATATGGAGATTTATCGAGTCGTTAATTTGGAGTCTATTTTTTTGTTTGAGCCTTCAACTTGAATTATGCGCTTGATTATAGTTTTGTTAGTCTTGATATTCTTTTATCTTGCGGTTTAGACTATAGAGAATTATTAGTTTTACTTATGTCCTTAAAACCAAAAAATAATAATGAATAATGATCTTGATAAACTAGAATGATCATTTGATAAACTCGAATAATCTTGATAAACCAGAATGATCTTTTAATAAAAGAATGATCATTTAGTAAACCAAAATGATCTCGATAAAAAAAATTATCTTTTGATAAACCAGAATGATCCTTTGACAAACCAAAATGATCTTGATAAACTAGAATGATCTTTTAATAAACCAGAATGTGTTTTTGATAAAACAGAATGATCATTTTAAACACTAGAATGTTTTTCTGATCAATCTGTCATCAATTTGGATGTTTGTTTTTGCAAGTAGGCATTTTAATAATGACATACCTTTTGAATAAATCTTAATATTTATTGATGGATATAATTAAAAAAAATGCAAGAAAGTTCATAGAAATGGAAATAAACTCCCCCTAATCACATGCAAGAGTTTAATTATTGACATTCTATTAAATTTCCCCTAAACATTTGCAGGAGGTAAATTCTTAACATTATTCGTCGGTTAATTCCATCCTATATTGATTGTATATTTCTCTCCCCCTTTTGGAATCTATCAAAAAGGTTAGGGAATAAAAAATAGAGTATAAATGTAGGGAGCAATAGCATGAGTATATTGTACATAGAAATCATATGCATGAGTAACGCATTCATATATCAAACTTGTCAAGTTTGCATTTAACATCAAGGAACCTAGAATGTATGATGATCAATAATTATTTTAGTCAATATTGCAATTAAGATGTGGATAATGATTAACAAAAAAAATTCAGTATGATATAATTACATGCAAACATATTCAAGCATTTTAACACATTCTAAAGTCAACCAATGAATTTTTTTTTGCAAAAAAAAAATATTTTCTAATAACTCTCCCTAAATATTATGAAAATAATATCCTTTAATATTTCAATATTCTTGAACAAAAGCAAGATGCATCTTTACTCTTTGTCCTCTTTCACAAGAGACAACCTTTTAATTTAAACATGACCATGTTTACCGTTAGAAATATATCCATTTTTATTTGTAGAAATAGAGAAAGCATGAAGAAGAAAAAAAAGAGAAAAGTGATATCATGTCAAATATAATTTCTCTCTTTGCTCACATTAAAAAAAAAATTCACAATGTTTTTCAAACATACAAACTAACAATAAGGCACATGTTCATGCTTAATTTCATTAATAAGTGTGTTTTAGGCTTTTTTTAATGTTTCTATTTCTATCTATCATACTTAAAATATATTTAAACATTTGAGATGAGTTTTCACAAAAGAAGCATGCAACAAATAAGACTCATTTATAAAGAAATGTATTCATATGTCTCAAAATTCTCACATATCAATTTGTGATATCAGTTTTTGACGTCATGCCATAATCCTTTTGGATTAGCTTTGAGTTTTAAAGAAAAGAGAGACACAAATCATTTTCATGAACACCAAACTTATATTTAAAACATGTTAAAGAATGATTTTTTTTCAAAAGTCACATTATAACCTCAAACATATGTTGAATTCTTTGTATATTTTGGTTTTTCTCTTCATGTTCATTCATTTATCTTAATTGATGGTCGAAATCAGACAATTTAGCTTTTGTTGTTGAGAGAGTTTCTCCATTATGATATTCATTCAAGATTGTTCTATTTTGGCTTCATTGATTGATTTTTGGCAATGTTTGAGAAATCGTAGCCACATTGTTGTCATATTTTTAGAATGTATCAATCAAGTCCTTATTCCACCATTGTGTGTTCCAATAATTTGATCTTGATGAGATGTTTTGGAGGAAAGGTCAACAATAAGGTAGGTGTAGGAGTGAGAGTCACAAATGGTTCAAACTCATTTAGAAGTTGTTGATGTTCTTTAACCATATCATCGTGATAAGCGACATAAGTTTTGATCATATGAAGAATGTTTTGATCATGTCGAGAACGTTCTAGTACATCTTCCAAACTTAAGACATTAATCGTTTTGCTTAAATGGTTCAGACTTTGGAGTATTTTTTGTTGATGTTTGAACATTATCAACTTGGTGATTTATCCAAATTTAACATTATACTTATTTTTTTTCACCATCCTATCATTCATCATGAAAATCAACATATTCATCAAACATAACATGCAAAATTTCATCGAAGATTTGGGCCTTAAGATTTTATATTCTATAATATTTAAAGAATCTAGAGTATTTAGAAAATATGTTTGACGGCATTTTAAAATAACAATTTACCCATACTTTCTTTATCATAAAAAACATAGTAATAACATTAAAAATGTGAAAGTATGATATTTTGTTTTTATATTTTTCAAAAATTCATATAAAGGTATGTTCAAGATACTTTCTAATAGAGCCAAGATTAAAAACATGGCAAACAATTTTAATGATATCTCCCCGAAATTATTTTTGAACACTTGATTCATTTAAAATTGTTCTAGACAATTCTTGTAATTATTTTTTAAAAAACAACTCCATATTTGTTATAGTATGAACATTTTTTATTAACTTTCTCATCCTTTTTTTTTTACACAAATTTTTGCATAAAACTTTTCTTTTTGAGAAGATTTGAAAAGTAAATAATCTTTGTCAAATATCATTTCTTTACATATCATATTCTTTTGAAAAGTTTCAATGGTTTTTACCATGTTGGTTAAATCATTTTTCAATTCATGAACTTCTATTTTTAAAGAGGTTTTTTTTCCCTTAGTTTCAGAATATTCTGGAAGATGATTTTTTATGTTTATCTAATTGAGAATATTTTTTTTCTCAAACATTTTTAAAAGAGATTGATACAAATCTTGAATGATTTTAACATGTTCATCATTCTTAGTTTGTAGCTCCTCCTTTTGTTTCTTTATCTCATAAAGTTGATTTATTATAATTGTACATTTTGATGATTAAGTGTTTGAGTCATTTAGGACCTTTTTAAAATCTTTACATGAATAACAAGGTTCATAATATGTTACCTCTACGCTTTCTATAATTGACATTATACATGTACTTTGATTTGAAGGTTTTGACATCACTTCTTCCTGAATCTTTTCCTCTTACACAAACTTAGAGGCATAGCTCTAATAACAATTAAAGTAGAAATATCAATCACAAGAAATATGGGGTTTGAGTTGTAACCCTTTTAAAATTTTAATTCTTGTGCTTAATGTAAAATAACTTAAGATCATTCATGTTTGAAACAAAATGTCCAAAATGTTATGGGTACATTAGAATTAAGTAATACAGATTAGTTTATAGTGAAATGTGATTTGTGTGTGCAAGTAATTAAAGATAAGGTATAAAAATATTACACACAAAAAGTATATTGGTTCACCCAACTCGGGATAGTACAGTCCTCACAACCGTGAGATTTCACTATGTGCTTTAAAACCAAAATGTTCTCATTCATACTGTTTCTCTTGATCACACCTTTTTCCATAACAATCTTTAGCTTTTAACCTAGGAAGGATTTTTATAGTCACCTTTCAACCTTGAAAGAATTTTACAAACACACTTAATCTAACATAAAAGATAAACTTGAGTTACAAATGATGTGTATGATAAAAAAGTGTTTGGGATCTAATGATTCTCAACTCTTTGTTTGAGATAAATAAAGACAAATTTAGTAAATAATGATCCACAAATACATTGAATAGAGTTGGAGTTTTCTTGAAGAGTTTTGGACTTGTTCTTACTTGAACAAGTGTTGGTAGATTTGCAAATTGAACTCTTGTCTTCATCTTATAATTGATCTTCATTTTATAGATGTTGAGAGGTTTTGAATATTCAGTTTAAACTTAATATATCTGCTAGAGAAACCAACCAAGTGTTTATCAATTTTAAAATAAGTAAACACTCGAGTTTTGGGCTTGACCCCTGATTTGAGCAGTCATGATACTCTTTAACTTGTGGTTTAAATTGTGGAAAATGATATGTTTTAATTGTGTGTTTAACAGAGAATAACCAGAATATTCTTTTAAAATCATAATGTTCTTGATTATGTGTTGTATGGAAAACGTTGATGAGTGATTTAGTAGTTGTCTAGTGTCAATACTTTATCTTAGAAGCATGTTGAGCTTTATGCAAAAATTATAACAATAGTGTCATTTAGTCCTTGTTGTTCTTGGTCACAGCTCATCAATCTGGAGATTAATCTAGTCATTGATTTTGAGACTATTTTGCTTCTTTGGGTCTTCCGCTTGAATTATGGGCTTGATTATACTTTTGTGCAGTCTTGATATTCTTTTACATTGAGGTTTAGACTATGGGGAATGATTCATTTTATTTATGTCCTTAAAACAAAATAACTAGAATGATCTTGATAAACCAGAACGATCATTTGATAAACAAGAATGATCTTGATAAACCATAATGATTTTTTAATAAACCAAAATGATCCTATGATAAACTTGAATGATCTTGATAAAGTTGAAAGACTTTTTGATAAACCAGAATGATCCTTTGTTAAACCAGAATGATCTTGATAAACTAGAATGAGAGAGAAATGACTTTTTTCTTACAACTTTCTCATGAAACACTTTACTTCAAAAAAAAAACTCAAACATCAAGATCTACATGCAAGAAGCAATGTTTCTTCCCTCACTTAGAGAAAAAAAATGTGTTTAGAGAAAATGAGACGGAGAGTTTGGTTACTAGAGGGCAGGAAAAGAGAAAAAAAAATATTAAGGTACCAATTAATAGCCTATTCCTTTCATTTGAGTCCACAAAAATTTTTATAAATGAATTTATGTCTTATTACTATCTTTTCCACAAAATATCTACCTAGACATAACTCAATTAATTAAGAGATGAATTTTATAGAAATTCATTCTTATAAAATTATTTTTCGATAATAACTTTTCACTGTCTCGCAAATAAATTATTATTTGATATTATTATTTGATGAATTTTTCTAATCTCAACTTAGAAAAAAGAAATTCACCACATATTCTAATGACATACAATATATATAAAACTTCCATTTAAATTGATTTGGAGTTCGTCGAAAATTTAAACATTATATTTTACTTGATTCCCTAGTATTGTTAAAATTTCAGTTAGGAATA
>JBBPBT010000072.1:3405126-3431448 GCA_037974875.1 Cicer bijugum | reverse complement strand
TCTCCCATTTAAATTTGAAAAAAAAAAAAGTATAAACTCCACAAAAATAAAAAATAAAATCATTTGAAGAAGTCAAACTTCAGATTTTATTGAAATCGAAGTCCTTTTCAAGATTTGACAGTCAATAAAAGTTATCTGATTGTCCAATACATAAAAGTTTTCTTTTTAAATTTTAATAGAAAATTTTATTGTCACATAAAAATTATTATTGTTATGGGAAAATCCATGATTAAAAAAATAAAATCCTCCAAAAACACTTATTTCGTAAACATTATGCTCCGAAAATAGAAAGTGACACGCTAAAAGGTTTGTCTTACCTATTGAGATATTACATACTTATTCTTTATAGTTTCTTTGTTGAGTTCTCCATAGTCCACATGTAACATCCTGTTTTAACCGCGCGAGTGTATTTCTTTTTTTTTTAAAAACAAAGTCATAAAAACGAAGAACTAAAGAAGAAAATACTTTTGGATAAATACTTAAGTCGTATCACAACGACAAAAGTCAACAGACAGTTTAAGCATAGATACAATCTTCCAAAATGAAATAAATACAATCCCAAGAGAAAGACATCTAGTCCTTATACAATCACCTAATCTGATCATGCTACAAAACTACACCACTCTGGTGATCTCCATGCGTCCCGTAAGATCCTCCTGACGCAGCTTTGGTCATGTATGACTAACTATTTTCCCATCTCCAGGGTACTAATCGGTAGGATGATTGTAACACCCCATTTTTCAAACCGAGGGTGTATTTTTTTTTCTAAAGAAATTAAAATAAAGCAGAGAAATAAATGAGGTAATACATTTGGATAAATAATTAAGTCATTAAAATTTACAAGCAGCCGAAAAGTTTTTCAAAATATAAATCCAAAGCATGTCAACAATAGTACATGTGCATCCTTCCAATCTTAACATAAAGGTAGCCCAAAAGAAAGACATATATGTCCTGAGTGACAACCTAGTCTGATCATTCTATACATAACAAAAACTATACGCCTTGAGTAATCTCCACGCGCCCCGTGAGATTCTCCTAACATAACTCCAATCAAGCACTCCCATCCACATTCTCATCCAGAGGGTACGAACCGGTAGGATCACCCTGACTCTCATCTGAGGACAAAGCCCAGATTTCCACAATAGTTGTAAAGGGTCACCAACCGAAATTAACAATTAACACATAACATTTAAGTTTTTAAATGCACAAAATAACCCTTCAACTTAGCATACACCTAAAAGGATTTTCCATATGCTAAAAGTTCATATAATGCTTGCCAAATATAAATGAAATCAAGAGGAAGTTCTCAATCCATCAAGTGATACGTAACTCACCAAAACATTGATAAATCAATTGAGCAATCAATTATCTAACTCAAAATAAGATTTTCCACTAAGCCAATCGATCGGGGAAATCAATTTCCTGAAAGTTTTTAGTGAAAACTGAACTCTGGGCTTAAATCAATCGATTGGGTAAATCGATTGACTCAATCGATTGGGTAAATCGATTGACTCAATCGATTGGGTAAATTGATTTCCTGAAAGACAGAGCCCCTGTATTGAATCCAATTGGATCCAATCGATTTACCAAATCGATTTCTTAAATGATTTTGAAAAACATATTATAAAATCAATTGGGTAAATCGATTTCGTGAAAGACAGGGCCCCTGTAACTCATCAAATCGATTGGGTAAATCGATTTCCCTGCTTATTCTTTCAAAAATACATAAACCAACTCAAACACATTCATACATAATACCAAATCTTAACACTTAACACTTATAATACAATCACTACAACATCATGAGTTTCGAAATAGTTTTGAAAATCAACATCCTATCACACAATTCCAAAACGTGACACTTAGCATAATCTACACAATCACAATGACATCTCAAGTTCAAACACTCAATCATAAACTTGAATCAAAACACTTACACACAATTTCAATACATACCGCTTAATGGTTTCAACACAATACCCACACAGACAAGATGAACCAACAAATCACATGGCATCACCTTGACTCGACAATCCCAATACGGACAAGATGAACCAACAAATCACATGGCATCACCTTGACTCCACAATCCCAACACAGACAAAATGAACCAACAAATCACATGGCATCACTTTGACTTGACAATCCCAACGCAGACAAGATGAACCAACAAATCACATGGCATCACCTTCGCTCGACAATCCCAACGCAGACAAGATGAACCAACAAATCACATGGCATCACCTTGACTCGACAATCCCAACGCATATAAGATGAACCAACAAATCACATGGCATCACCTAGGCGCGACAATCTCAACACAGACAAGATGAACCAACAAATCACATGGCATCGCCTTGACTCGACAATTCATTTCTCCACAAAATCATTTTTACGACAACATTAAGTAAACGCAGATATTAAGAGATTCCCCATTCTTAATACTCATTTAACTTAATGATTTTCACAAACAAACACACATTAAGCAAACAGAAATATTAAGAGATTCCCCATTCTTAATACTCTTTTAACTCCAATGATTTTCAAAACAAACATTAAGTAAACAAGACATTAAGAGATTCCCCATTCTTATTTCTCATTTAACTTAAACGATTTTCAAAACAAACATTAAGTAAACAAGACATTAAGAGATTCCCCATTCTTAATTCTCATTTAACTTAAACGATTTTCCAAAACAAACACACATTAAGAAAATAAGACATTAAGAGATTCCCCATTCTTAATACTCGTTTAACTTAATGGTTTTCATATTCCACACAAAACAAACCCAAACATACTTTAACATTCAATCCATAATTCACACCAAATCATTTTTCCACACAAACCACACAAAGCACATCTCAAATTCTATAATTATCAATTATGAACACGTCGAATACGACGACACAAATCAACACAATCCATCACTCAAACACAACAATTTAATTTACTCAAAATCATACATAAATGAGTTTAAAATTCATTTTCCACGAAACATTACTTTAACCCTAACCAAATTCTTTTCCACACAACCACAGATAAGTCCCTAAATGCAAACTAAAAGTTTGGAAGGAGCCCTTACCTTCATGTTAGCTATAACGTGCGATTACAGTACCGCGAGCAAATCTAGTAAAAACTCCGATCACAACGCCGCTTCCAAAGTTGGTCCCCTAGCACCGTAGCGTGGTAGTGAGCAACTTTCCCTTCTATCTCTTCACGAAACGAATCTTAGATCTAGGTGAAACGGGGAGGTTTGTGTTTGAGTCCCTAATACCGTTTTTCTTCGTTTTCGAATCAAAGGTGAAGAGTGTAGTTGAGAAATCCTTGTCCTATCACCCACTATCGATTTTCGAACTCAAAGGAAGCAAGAACAACGAAAGTGGATGAAGATGGAGGAAGGAGGAAGAAGCTCCGCGCGGGCAGAGGAAGATGATGGAAAATGTCGTTTTTCTCTCCTTTCTCTTTCTTTCCTTTCTTTTTCTTTTCTTTCTTTTTTTTTTCCTTCCTTTATATTTCTTTTCTTCCTATTTCCTCCTCTTTTCCTTCCACACAAACATATATATATATATATATATATATATATATATTAATTATAATTAACAAATATCTCAAAATCCTTAGATATTTATTAAAATTACCATTTCACCCATCACTTCCCAAACCACTTCTCAAACTAATTTAATAAAAATATCTACTCTCGTCGCAACTCAATTGTCAAATACAATTTTCAGCAACCTGAGATATTTTGAACAAAACCGCCCAGAATTAAATTCTTCGAAACTTAAATAAATTATTCTTCGACAAATAATTTTAATCCAATTTCCAAAAATATTTTCGGCCTTTAACTCACTAAATACTGAAAACTGGGTTAAAAGCCTAAGCAATTTAACACAAAATACCCTAAAATTGTATAACTTAGGATTTAAAATTACGGGTCTTACAAAGATCCTGGTTCTTATCTGAGGGTAAAGCCCAAATTTCCACAATAATTGTAAAGGTCACCAACCGAAATTAACAAACATCACATAACAAAATTCTTATATTTTCAAATGCTCAAAAGAACCTTTCGTCTTATCATACTCCTCGAAAGGGTTTTCATATGTTCGAAAATGCATAAACAATGTTGAAAAATGAAGTTTTGACAAACTGCATTGTCGTAGCCGAATACAATTGAGAAAAGGCAGATTTTCAATTCCAAAATGGCTCTTGAATCAATCAACACTTCAAACATTAATATTATCAATTATGAACACATAATTAACACCAAATTAATCTCCACAAATTCACACCTCAATCACACATCGAATATTCATTAAATCAATTATGAACACATAAATACCTCCAAACTTAATCAATCCAACTTCACAACTCAAAGCGATTACAATAAATCACAACATCAACCGAATATGTATATATAATAATCAAAGTATAACAAATATGACTCGCGTGTCAAGCACCCTAATGCAATGCATATATGCCAAAATGCATTATTCCGAAATTCCAAACCAAAACCCTTCTCGAGGAGCGTAAATCATAATTGTACAGCCTCTCACAGACCAGTACTAATTACTGAGGTGCAATCTCTCACGGATCAGCATGATTTACTAGCGTGCAGTCTCTCACAGACCAGCACGACATACAAGAGTGCAGTCACTCACAGACCAGAACAATTTTCTAGAGTGCAATCACTCACAGATCAACACATTCTAGAGTGCAATCTCTCACAGATCAGCACGACGCGACCATCTCCGCATGGATAAGATGAACCAACAATTCACATGGCATCATCATGTGGCCCATCACGGTCACCACTATCACCATGGCCCCATCGCGGTCACCATGTACTATGAAATACATGAGCATACTCTGACTCTTTTCACCACAATCATTAAGTAAATGCAGCTATTAAAAGATTCCTCATTTTTAATACTCATTTAACACTAATGATTTTTCAGACACAACACAGAGCATACTCAAACATATTTATTCACACCAATTAAAATTTCCACAACCACACATAAATCACATCTCCAAATTCCATTCACACCTAAATTGAATTAAATTCATTTTCCACCAAGTCACACATAAATTTTATCTCAAAAATTCATAATATTAATTATGAACACATCAATTTCACTTAACATAAATCACCAAAATTTCCAAACATTAATCACCATATTCAATCTCTAAAATTTTCAACCATAAATCACCACAACAACATTAATATATCAGAGTTCTCCCCACCGCTAACTCGGTGCCAATGGTCTCGATACCTTTTCGAGACTCTAGGAGCTAACTACATAAACATGAATATCTATAACAACTTGTTCACAATAAAACTAATCCAAACACAACAAAATTTCCAAAATTAAATCTTTCTCACACACCAAAGTTTTAAAACCAAATAATCTATATTATTTACTTAAAACTAAATAAAACAAATATCGTCAAAATTTCCTATACACACACTCAACTATTAAAGCACCGAAATTTTTGAGTTAATAAAATACTCTAAACTTTTTTTTCTTTTTAAACTCAATCAAAGAGTAATTAAAAGAGTAACATTTTGAACTCTAACCATTTTTAATTTCAATCTATCTTTTTGCTCAAACTCTTTAACTTAATTAAAATTTGAACTTTTTCATGACTTTAACAACGCTAATTTTTTTGTAAAATTTCAATTTCAGTTCAAACTCATTTATTTGAAAATAATTCATTATGTAACTCAAATTCATCAAATTTAATTATCGCCAATTCACATCGACAACAATCAATTCAATTCCACAACACACATATAACACCTCAATTAAATTTCAACAATTCAAACATAACTCACCCAATTTCAAAACTCCACATTTTACACATAAACCACCAAATTTCATCAATTCATTTTCTACAAAATCCACAAATAAATCACATCTCAAAAATTCATAATAATAATTATGAACATATAAATCACACCAAACTTGGATCACCGCAAACCACACCTCCAATTTAAATTCCACTAAATTACACATAATCACATTAAATTAATTTTTAACAAAATTACACCTCAAATACATCAAATTTCTTTTCCACAAAATCACAAATAATGTCCTAAATGCAAACTAAAAGTTTGGAAGGAGCCCTTACCTTAACGATAGCTCTAACACGCGATTACGGTAGCGTAATTAATTCTGGTAAATTTTAAGTTTGTGATGTCGCGTCAAAAACTAACTCACTAGCACCGTAGCGTGGCAATGAGCAACTTTCTCTTCTGTCACTTCTCGATACGAAGCAATTAGATCTTGGAGAAAATTGAAGGTTTTTGTGTTTGTGGGTTTTAAAAACAAATAAAAATTGGAAATAGAGAAGGAGAAAGAAGAAATGAATTTGCTACGTAACATGGAAAGGCTTTTTGCTTTTCTGTTTCCTTCCTTCCTTTTGTTTACCTTTTCTTTCATATATATATATATATAATATTAAAAATAATAATAATAATAATAATAATAATAATAATAAATATCTAAACAAATATTTAGATATTTTTATAAAAAGCATCATTACGTCTCTCACCTCACATCTCATCACAAACCACTTTTTCAGAAAAATATCTACTCTCGCCGTAATGCAATAGGCAGATGACGTTTTCTGAAAAATGTTGCATCTCATAAATTTTGTTCTTCGACAAAAGATTCACCATAATTAAATAAAATTATTCATCGACGAATAATTTTAATCGGGTCTCTAAAGTGATATTTTTGGCATTTAACTCACAAAATGCCATAAAATTGGCTAAAAAGTCTAAGAAATTCAGCACAAAATTCCCCAAAATACATAAATTAGAATTTAAAATTAAGGGTCTTACACCATACAAATCCTAGATGTACTATCCTTCTTCTTCACCAATAAAATTGGAGTTGCCCATTAGGATAATATTTGAACAAAAAAATTCATTTAATTTCGGATTCATATATCACCAAAATTTTAATAATTTTATAAGAGTCGAAAATGAATAAACAATAAATCCATTCATAATGTTCTTGTCTTGTGGCGGGAGAGCTTTAAGAGTCACCAAAATTTTCTATATTCTAAGGTTATTGAACAATCCATGCAAACAAAACAAGTTACCATCTTTTCCCCACTGATGGAGTCCCGATGGTTATTTTATTTCCTAAATTTACCAAGTGTAGTAGGGCATGAGTGACCCTACACATATATAGTGACTATCTTCCGCTAATAGTTTCAATGTGTATGAAACCTTTTCGCCACCATAGGTTGATTATTTAAAGAGCTTTAAAATAAGTGTTTAAAAACTACTGGGTAGCTACTGCCCTTATGCAAGTTTTTTTTTAAAGGTTTCTCTAAATTGATTATTCTATAATAATCGATAATTAAACATAAATTATATATTATTGTGGTTTTCCACATCTTCATGTCAACAGTTTTAAAAATAATTTGGAGACTATAATTGTAGAAACTAAAATATAGGTATCAAAATTTAAGAGAAAAAGAAATATATACCATAAGTGTAAATTAATTTTATGTCGACGTTCAATAAAAATTGAAAACAAGGTTGTTTTTTTTTTTATATAAATATAAAAAAATTATATACACATGTTAATTTTAAATTATGTAATATATATATATATATATATATATATATAATTCGAGTTTTTCTCAATTGACGATATTGTTAGATTGGACGTCTTATTACGGATTCGAACTCAAGACTTACATTGTATGAATTAATTATGGTATAATTTACCATCTCTTCTAAAAGCAGTGTAAGTCTCAAGTTTGAATTTATAGTAAGACATTCAACCTAACAATATCGTCAATTGAGAAAAATTCAAATTATATATATATATATATATGATTTAGAAAAACGAGTTTATTTAAACTTTAATTTAACAACCTTAATTACTATAGATAGATAAGCAATACAAGCTATAGCCTTGTAAATTATTAGAGAGAAAGATAGATGTGAACTAGTAACAAAAGAAAAATGGGCACCACTTAACCCTAACCATCCCATGTACACGTGAACTTGTTCCAATCAAATTACTTATTCACTCAAGCCATCGTAATCAACGGGGACAACGATATTTCACCAATTTTGTTTGTAAGGGTGGAGAATCTTGGATCTTATTTTAGGGGTTTATTGCAAATCTTAAATAAGAAGAATATAAAATTGATGATAATGCAATTTGCACAAATAAAATCTAAAGCGTGTATATCACACTAAGTTTAAGGTTTTATTAGCCTCACTAATCTATGTATATATTGGATGCAAACGGGTTCACCGACAAATCTTGTTCCAGATATTTCAAATCCTTCAAGTAAATTGTACATTCACATCAAGCATATCGATCAATGATAGTTTATAAAATAAAATTCCTTCAATACTCTCGTGCACTTGAGAAAACAAGAAATAACTCATAAATATGTTTTTCACATAAATTTAACTCATGTAAACATGAAAATCGTGTTCTTATTTTTGTCTCTAAAACATCTCTATTTATAAAGAAATTCATACTAATTGGTGAAAGAAAACAAGTCTTAAAAAAATTTATAACTCTTACTAACTTCACTGATGCGTTGGTTTGATGGTTAACAGATACATTAAACTTAAACATCGCAACGGATTAACCAAATGATACATTAAGTTATTTAATTTTACTATATTAATATATCTATTAAAGAATTCTAAATATATTTTAGAAATTTCTCTCACATAGAACGGATGAAGTTAGATTCAAAATGACAATGCATATCCAAAATATCGCTCTCCCTATTTGTTTGAATTTTTACCTCACTTTTGACTAGATTGTACTTAGAGTTCAATATGAATATCCATGGTCCGGATATTATTCATTTATTTTTCTATCTATTAAATAAAAATAATATTTGTATTTAAAATATCTTTATTTAATGGATATTTAGTGAATTTTTAAGTATTATCAAATATTTATAAATATCATATTTTAGATAAAAAAATTAGTGATGTATAGAAAATAATTTTTTTTGTAATTATATAAAATTTTCTCCTTATTTTATCAACACAAAAAATTATTAACACATAAATAAAATATATCATTTTATTTTATCATAAAAAGTATTAATACAATAATTTATAAATTAAAATATTACAATATATCAATTTTATTAATTTACTACCAAATATAAATATTCCTAGATATAGATACCATTACATCCATATCTATATCTTTTAACTTAACAGATAACTAAAAAAATTGTGTGCACATTAAACTATTGCCATATCTTTGCAGCAGGTTTTTTCTACCAATATCTACATGTGTATATTTTGTTGCCATCTCTAATGGTACGAATTGATATCTTTCATATTCACCCCTAAGAGCATGAATCACTACACCAAAAATAGCCTTTTACAGCGCTTTTTTTAAGCCTTCTACAGCGCTTTTTCAAAAAAAAAAACGCTGTGGATTCGAGCGCTGTAAAAGATACAACAGCGCTTCTAAAAAAGCGCTCTAAAAGGCACCTTTTATAACGCGCGCTTATTATGCAACTTTTACAGCTCTTGTTACAAAAAAGCGCTGTAAAAGGCATACCCATATTTCATATATATGGGGTACCTTTTACAGCGCTTTTTTTAACAAGCGATGTAAAAGGCATACCCATATTTCATATATATTACAGCGCTTTTTTTAACAAGCGCTGTAAAAGGCATACCCATAATTCATATTTGGTATGCCTTTTACAGCGCCTTTTTTGACAAGCGCTGTAAAAGGCATACCCATAATTCATATTTTGGTATGCCTTTTACAGCGCTTTTTATAACAAGCGCTGTAATAGGTGTTATTTTTTTTTTATATACATATATTTTAAAAGCGCCTTTTAGCTTTTTATGGCATTTTTTTTATAAAGCGTTGTCTTTTATCTTTTTATCCAAAATTAGTTTGAACCAGTTCACACAACACAACACAACCAGAATCAGTAATTTAGAACATATTCATATGCATGTATATTACCCTGTAACACAACCAGAACCAGAGCCAGAATCAGTTAAAACATAATCAGTTCACACAATATGATACATATATACACAGTAATTTACAACATAAGTAACTAAATATACATTGAACCTAATTTACAACATATTCATATGCATGTTTATATACTGTCCTATGATCATATACATATAATAACTATGCACCATATAATATTCAGATCTCTTGCACAGCAGCATGCTATTTCCCAGAAAATCAAATAATTTTCATTTCAAGCACATACTCACACCATTCCTCCTTTAATTCCATCAGATCTTGCTCATAATATGATGGACTGGAATTTTCAAAGTACTGCAATATAAAAATTGAACATATTATATTAAGTTAGTGTCAAATATATAGATAATATATATATATATATATATATATATATGAAAATCATATAATCAAAATACCGTACCTTTTCTAGGATAATAGTTTTATTCTTGTCAACAATCTCCTTCATGAATCTCAATACGTAGTACCCACAGTCGATGTTGTTTGTTTGACGAGGGCACTTTATTGGGATCCATGTAATATTATTAGACTTTTGCTTCGACACTGTCGCACCTCTTTGAGATCGATAAACTTTTAAGGCACTATATAAATGAATAAATGTGATTATTATAGCATGAACAAACACATTCTTTATATATATATGTAAGAAATAAATGTAGATTACTTACGTGTCGAACATAGTCTTTATTTCAGAATGATTGTTGTAATTGCCATGCACGGGATCCAAATAGTATATAACTTCAGAGACTGCATTGATTGCAAATAGCACCCAATGTGCCCTACAACAACAAAAAATTTGTTAAGCAATTTTGTTTATACACAACTAATAAATTAAATTCTCATCAATTAAAAAGATAAAATTACGTACCCTGAATTATATGGTGCGAAGAACAATTTTTCCTTTTCTTTATTTCCTAAAAACATATCTATAATGTATTTCTTTACATTTTCTGGATCGTGTTTCCACATGGACAGCTTATGCGGAGACAAGAATGAGTATTTATTTGACAATTTCCGCATGCACACAAACTTCTCATGCAAAAACCTTCAATTAAAATTTTAAAGAAGATTAATTACCAATACATTTAATTAATTACCAATAAATGCAATTAAAAGTATTTTTTACCTTATGTACAAGCACATCACAGTAGCACTGAGCTCCTTATGTTCGAGAAGTTCGTATACGTGCTCCTTGTCGAACAATTCCTCATACTCATCTACGAATATATCTTTATTCATGTGTATCATGCGCGAATCGTCGCTGCTGCAGAACTTGTTTTTTACTTGCTTGTCAAGATACGCCCCGTATTTACCAAGGCGTGGCTGACTTATTGTAGGAGCAGCTGGAGCAGCGACTGATTTCCCACGATCCAGTTTTTTTCTTGCTGCAAGTTTGGCAGCTTTATTGGCAGTTTTATTGGCCTCCGGCCTTTGTAATTTGGCAGCTCTATTAACCTCCAATTTTTGAGGTTTGCTGCCTTTTTTTGGATGTGCGGGAGGTTTATTTATTTGGACCTACAAAAATGAGGTTAAATGTTAGTTTATTGAATCTGAAAAAATTGACAAAGCTTATGCAATAAATGTGACAAACCTTTTCGGGAGACGTAACTAATTCGTTTCTGGGAGGGCTTTTAACGAGGGCAACAAGGTTCGTGGGCCATGCCACATAACTACCAACAGCTTCGCCCAAAATCTGCATATCTCCGTCGTTGTCCGGTATCGGCAACGGTGCAGTTGGTTCGAAGGCAACAGTAGGTGATACTTTGACATGGCCCGCAGGGATCGGAGTATTGTGCAATACTTCTCCCAAAGTATTGTACAATTTACCTTTTCCCACCTTCCGATGAGTGGGCGAGGACAAGTATAGGAAACATGTAGTGACACCCTAAATTAATAGTTAAAACATAAGTACAGTTAATATATAATATTGTTTAATGCATAAGTAATTACATAAGCAAGTAAGTAATTAATTACCTCGGGAATAATTTTCAAACCGACGTTGCAACTCCCGCTTTCACTCTCCATTTGTATTTCACCTTGGAGCTGATCCGGAAGTTGCTTGTCTTTATTCTTATTCACCAAGAGTGCCACTTGCTCAGATAGGATTCTGAGCTTCTCTAATACTTCCTCGTTGGAAGGTTTTTGGCGCTTCTCTTGAGGAAAAAAGCTTCTGGGAGTTACGCCAAATCCCTTCCCCCTAACTCGACCGGAATATTTAGGAACATTAAAAACTTTGCCTAGAATATCCCTGCAAGTAGCCTTGTTGCCCTCTTCATGTTTAGAACTTTGTTCGATCGTCTCCTAAAATACATGTAACATTAAAATAGTTAAGTTCATTAGCATTTTTAAAATACAATATTAAAAAGTATTCAAGTGATAAATACAATATTGAAAAATATTAAAGTCATAATATACTTACACAAAGTTCTATTACTTTTTGAACATTTTCGTTATCAAACACTCCATCCTTATTTACCCGAGCTTCCTTCCACAAGATATGACGACCCAATGGTTGATCGGATTGGGTCTCTTGTCGCTATTCGTTAAAACAAAATATTAGTTAGAAACTATAGTTTATAATACAAATTCCCTCAACCATTGATGTTACATTGACTTACAAGATTTTGGTCTAGCCGTGCATATCCCATACGTGATCTTCTGTATGGGTGCGTCGGGTTGCTTGCCCTCTCGCGATTTGCCTTACTAATATTCTATATAAAAAAAATAGAAATTATGTAAAAATTTAAAATACGCTACGAATATGAATAATAAAACACACAAATGCAAATAAATTAATCACTTACGACAAATGCGGGGTCAGTACGTTTGGAAACAAATGCTTTCCATTCATCATTTGATATATAATGTTGATATATCTTTGGAGGTTCAGCACTTGTGTTTCCTTCTCTATCTTTTAGATAGAAATTTGAGAGATGCGATCTAAA
The DNA here is from genome assembly GCA_037974875.1 of Cicer bijugum. NCBI lineage: Eukaryota > Viridiplantae > Streptophyta > Magnoliopsida > Fabales > Fabaceae > Cicer > Cicer bijugum. The sequence continues at coordinate 3,418,475 of JBBPBT010000072.1, read as the reverse complement.
TCCCCGATGGATTTTTCCCGCAACTCTCAAAACGTAATTCTTTCGTCCTTCATCAAGGACAAAAGTTGTCTGCAATGAAAAAAATTATAAGTAAAGTATTTCAATGAAAATATTTATAAATGACAAAAGATTGAATCAAAAAATTTACTTGAATATCATTCCATATGATATATTTGGCATCCTTCAACGCCTTATCTCTCCAATCGTCAATGGTAATAGGAATATTTTGTCGAACATCAGCCCCAATGTAACTTACAAATATTGCGCTGTTGGGGTCAATTGGCTGACCACTTTCATTCCAGCCAACCTAATAAACTCATATAGTAAGTACATGCTATTAAAAAAAGCTAAAAAAATACACAGCAAACAGAGTATAGTATAGTATAACCTCAAACTTCGTGCCATTGCTCCTTGCTTTGATCACCTTTTGCATTATAGTTGCACCACGTTTGACTTCATTTTCATAAGCCTTAGAGGTGCCAACTTCTTCATTTTGACATTCTATTTCTTTGTTTGTATCCATTTAACTACAACAAGTTCAACATGCAGTTTAATATAACATCAACAAGCTCAACATGCCTCATGCATTATTCTAAACAACCTCAACATGTATTAGTATATATATTTTAAACAAGCTCAACATGCATTTTAATCATTACAAAAAATAAATAACATCAATACCTGAATAATGGTTGGAAGAAAGATGAAATGCAAAGAAAAGAGCGAACACAGAAATTTCACAGCAATAAGGTTCACAAAAAAACGTTTTGAAGAAATACGTAATGAGGGTTACGTATTTCAATGAAAATATAAGGTTCGAAATGATCTTGGATGGAAATAAGGTTCGAAATGAAGGAGATGATCGTGGAAAAACAGTTCGTAATGGACGGGATTATAGGGTTTGCAAAAGAAGAGAATATTTAAATTCTGCGTTTGATTTATTTTATTTTTTTTAAGAAAATAGATGGTTTAAGTTTAATTCCATTCTTAAAGGAATCGAACTATAAATTGCGATCTTTTGTCAAAAAAAAAAAAAGAAAGAAAGAAACTTAAAAGTTCGACTTATTAATAAATAAAACAAGGTTTCGGGGGCTTGTTTCTCTAATCTATACCTTCATTAAAAAAATTTATCCATTTTTGCTTTTTAAAGTTTATATATTTAGTGTAACTTATAATAAATGCATTCTTTGTTTAGGGTGGACATGTGAGACAGAGTTATTTTATCAGCAAAATAGTTTTATATCTAGAGGAATTGAAATTGAAAGAAAAAGAGAAGAAAAATAAAAAGTTCAGAAAAATGGAGATTGATTATCAACTTGGACAGTCTGGAGAATGATTTGATGAAGCATCTCAGATTGTTCTTGGTTTTGAAGGCTTTTATAGAAGCAGTTTTAGCTGATTCAGTTACAACAAACTTAACCAACTTCTAACTATACTTGTAACACCCCGTTTTTCAAAGCGAGGGTGTATTTTTTTTTCCAAAAGAAATTAAAATAAAATAGAGAAATAAATAAGGTAACACATTTGGATAAATAATTAAGTCATTATAATTTACAAGCAGCGGAAAAAGTTCTCAAAATATAAATTCAAAATATTTACATAACAAAAGTGGTACAATCTTCCAGTTTGAAAATAAAAGCAACCCAAAAGAAAGACATATGTTCCCTCTGTGTCGACCTAGTCTAATCATTCTACAAAACAACTAAACACCCTGAGTGATCTCCACGCACCCCGTGAGATCCTCCTAACGTAGCTCCAATCAAGCATTCCCATCTACATTCCAATCCATAGGGTACGAACCAGTAGGATCATCCTGGCTCTCATCTGAGGGCAAAGCCCAGATTTTCACAATAGTTGTAAAGGGTCACCAACCGAAATTAACAGTTAACACATAACATTTAAGTTTTTAAATGCATAAAATATCCTCTCAACTAAGCATGCACCTTAAAAGGATTTTCCATATGCGAAAAGTTCATATAATGCTAGCCAAAAGTAAATGAAATCAATTAAAGTTCTCAATCCATCAAGTAATACATAACTGACCAAAACATTGATAAATCAATTGAGCAATCAATTATCTAACTCAAAATAAAATTTTCTACTGAGCCAATCGATTGGGCAAATCGATTTCCTGGAAGTTTTTAGTGAAAACTGAACTCTGGGCTTGAATCAATCGATTGAATGAAAAACTGAGCCCCTGCATTGCAGCCAATCGATTGGGTAAATCGATTTCGTGAAAGACTGAGCCCCTGTATTGAAGCCAATCGATTGGGCAAATCGATTTCGTGGAAGACTGAGCCCCTGTATTGAAGCCAATCGATTGGGCAAATCAATTTCGTGAAAGACTAAGCCCCTGTATTGAAGCCAATCAATTTACCAAATCGATTTCGTCAAAATGGCTGAGTTCTGGATGGCCAAATCGGTTGACTAAATCGATTTTGTTAAAAGGATGAGTTCCTATGATAATTCCAATCGATTTCCCAAATCGATTTTTTAAATGGTTTTGAAAGACAAGTTACAAAATCGATTGGTAAATCGATTTGGTCGATTTAGAGAAGCCCTTGTAACTCATCCAATCGATTGGTAAATCGATTTCCCTGCTTATTCTTACAAAAATACATACTAACTCAATCACATTCATACATAATACCAAATCTTAACACTTAGCAATTCCCACGTGATCACTACGACAAAATGGGCTTCGAAATAGTTTTTACAATCCATCACTCTCACACGCAATAATTAATACATAACACTTAGCAATTTCAACACAATTACCACGACATCATGAACTTCGAAATAGTTTTGAAATCAACACACTATCACACAATTCCAAAACGTAACACTTAGCATAATCAACACAATCACAATGACATCTCAAGTTTCAAAACACTCCAACATAAACTTGAATCAAAACACTACTCGCGTGCCAAGCACCCTAATGCAATGCGTATATGCCAAAATGCATGGACTCGGAATTCCAAACCAAAACCCTCCTTGAAGGGTCGTAAATCATAATTGTACCGCCTATCGCAGGCCAAAGTACCAATTACCGAGGTGCCACCTTTCACGGGTCAGCACGATTTACTAAAAAGCGTAAATCGTAAATGTACCACCTATCACGGGTCAGTACTGTTTACCGAGGTGCCACCTATCACGGGTCAGCACTATTTACCAAAAGGAAAAGCGTAAGTCGTAAGTGTACTGCCTATCACAGGCCAAAGTACTACTTACCGAGGTGCCACCTATCACGGGTCAGCACAACTTACCAAAAAGTAAATCGTAAACGTACCACCTATCACGGGTCAGTACTATTTACCGAGGTGCCACCTATCACGGGTCAGCACAATTTACCAAATGAAATGCATGAGCATGCACTGACTCCATTCACAACAATTGTTAAGTAAATGCAGTATTAAAAGATTCCCCATTTTTAATACTCATTTAACTTAAACGATTTTCACGCCAAACATTTAGCAAACAGACATATTAAGAGATTCCCCATTCTTAATATTCTTTTAACTTAAATGATTTTCAAAACAACATTAAGTAACCAAGACATTAAGAGATTCCCCATTCTTAATACCCAGTTAACTTAAACGATTTTCAAAACAACATTAAGTAACCAAGACATTAAGAGATTCCTCATTCTTAACGCACAGTTAACTTAAACGATTTTCAAAACAACATTAAGTAAACGAGACATTAAAAGATTCCCCATTCTTAATTCTCATTTAACTTAAACGATTTTCCAAAACAAACATTAAGTAAACAAGACATTAAGAGATTCCCCATTCTTAATACTCATTTAACTTAAATGATTTTCACAAATACACATTAAGTAAACAAGACATTAAGAGATTCCCCATTCTTAATACTCATTTAACTTAAATGATTTTCACAAATACACATTAAGTAAACAAGACATTAAGAGATTCCCCATTCTTAATACTCATTTATCTTAATGGTTTTCAAATTCCACACAAGACGAACTCAAACATATTATCAAATTCAATCCACAATTCCTACCCAAAACACATCAAATCATTTCTCCACCAAAACCGTTTTCACGACAACATTAAGTAAATAAGTCATTACGAGATTCCCAATTCTTAATACTCATTTAACTTAAACGATTTTCACAAACTCACATTAAGTAAACAAGACATTAAGAGATTCCCCATTCTTAATACTCGTTTAACTTAATGGTTTTCAAATTCCACACAAAACAAACTCAACCATACTTTCACATTCAATCCATAATTCACACCAAATCATTTTTCCACACAAACCACACAAAACACATCTCAAATACATCAAATTTAATTTACTCAAATTATACATAAATGAGTTAAATTCATTTTCCCCAAATCAATACTTTAACCCTAACAAAATTATTTTCCTCATGACCACAGATAAGTCCCTAAATGCAAACTAAAAGTTTGGAAGGAGCCCTTACCTTCACGTTAGTTTTAACGTTCGATTACGGTACCGCGAGTAAATCCGGTAAACTCTCCGCTCGCAACGTCGCTTCCAAAGTTGGTTCCCTAACACCGTAGCATAGTAGTGAGAAACTTTCCCTTCTATCTCTTCATGAAACGAAGCTTAGATCTAGATGAAAAGTGAAGATTTATGTTTGTGGGTTTTGGTTTTGCGAAACAATGAAGGAGGAAGAATAAGTTTACGCGGAGGAAATGATTTTGTTTTCCTTTTCTTTCTTCCTTATATTTCCTTTCTTTTTCCTTTACATTTCCTTTTTCCCTTTTCCTTCCAAACAAACATATATATATATATATACATATATATATATATATATATATTTAGGATTTACCGTACTTAATTTAATTTATTTATCGATGAGTAATTCTAATCGGGCATCAAATTATCTTTTTGGTCATATAAACTCCAAAATATTAATAACTTTGGCTAAAAAGCCTCCGAGTTCAATACCAAAAATACACTAAAATACATAAAGTACACTTTAAAATTATGGGTCTTACAATACTCTAACTAACTTCTAACTATATTCTAATTAACTAATTATAGATCAATTTGAATTACATTTAACATGCTCCCTAATTCAAAGTGATTCAATTTGATGTTAATCCAAGTTTGATCCTCATCTCTTGTAACTTCACCCTCTTCAAGTTTTTGTTAAAATGTCAGCCTTTTGATCATTTGTATTGCAGTGTTCCAGCCTTATCCTGCCTTTCATTACTTTATCCCTTAGGAAATAAAATATTGTTTCTATGTGTTTGCTCCTTCTATGGACACTTGGATGTCTTGCTAGGTCTATAGCTGATTTATTGTATATCTTCATCTTCACTGCATTATTACTTCTCAGTCCTAGTTCTACCAGCCACACAACTTAGCATGCTCCCATGGATGCGGCCACATATTCAGCTTCACAAGTAGACAATGCGACTATCTTTATCTCCACACCAATCTGCATCAGTGAATCCAATCAAATCAGTGAATCCAATCAAATCAGCTTCAATTCCAGCCTGTAACACCCTTATTTTAATTAATTAAATTAAAATCATTAGTTTTGTTTATTCTTTTTTATTGTTTTAGTGTGACAATAATAGAATAATTATTCCTTAGATGTTTGATTATTTGATGAAGTAATTTTATATTAATTAATTACTGGGATTTTATTTATTAACTAATTAAAACTCGTAAAAATATATGTCTTAGAGTGAACAATGACCAAATCAATTTTGACCAAGTCAAAATTGAATCACCCACACTACTCTTGTGTCCATTCAAATGTGTAACTAACAATAATAAATACATGAATGCCAATTAATTCCTAACGGTTGGTCATTGAATGATATTATTCAAATTGAATTCCGTATTCATGTGGGCAATTAAACTCAATGAAGGGAATTATTCCTTCTCTCTGATCAATTACTCACCTCCTTTATTAGTCACAGACACCTCTCCTTCGTAAGACACGTCATTACCAACATTACATTTATCTCAAATATTTTCTAAGTCACTCAAACAACCATCCTCACATTCCCTCACATTTGGATCGAGGTTCTAAACTTTTGTTCCTTCATCTTGTTGAAATTTTCGAGGACGATATAGTGTCACTTGGAAGGAAAGCACTCGAGGTAAGGGCTTTTCCCCATGCAGAGTTAGGCTAGATATTAAATTAGTGAATCGTAAGATATTGATATGATGTCTGGATGTCTTAAAAGGAAAATATTGATTTTATTTTTGTTGTAAAGAAATTAACTATAATGCTTTGATTTTCTTCTTTTTGTAATATCTATCTTGATGATTAATTATAGATTTATATTTTTATTATTATACCTTGATAACTATGGTTGTAGTGAAAATGATTAGTGTTTTACGTGTTTTTGAGTATTTAATTATAAAGTTATAATTTTTATAATGTTATAATTAGTAATATGTTTATTATAATGTATTTGATTTTAATTCTTGACTTTGAGTAATTTAAATTTAAAACGTGATTTTTATGAACAATGTAGGTGTCTTGAGGAAATTGATGAAAATTTTATATTTTTAATAATATGAGAAAATTGATTATTAAATGCAATAATGAATAGTCTGTTTTTAGAATGCGGAAAACTTTACAATGAAATGAATGAAATCTATGTTATTTTATTCTTGGTGATATGAGATTTAATTGTTATCAATAACACGTACTCAAATCGAATCTTATGGATTATTAAAATGAAAGTGGTGATTTTGAGATATTTGATCACCTGCATATTTGATGTGTTGAAAGTTATTGAGTTATAATTATGAACATCCATGATAATGTAAATTTGATGTTTGTGTGATTTACAAAAATTTGATTTGGAATGATTTGTTCTTGTGATTGCCTTAGTGGCTGGTGATCTGGGTTTGAATAGTTTTTCTTTGTGGTGCCTAAGTGGCTGATTATTTGTGTTATGATTTTCTTTCTTTGTGGTTGCCTAAGTGGCTAGTGATTTGCACATTTTGAACATCATTATCATTGTCATGACATATCATATGCATCTTTGTGGACGCCTTAGTGGCTGGCTATATTCGGATCATATATGTTTAGGAGCATGCATAAATTGCATATATTTTATTGTCATTGTTATTTTCATTCAAAAGTGAGTTATTATTGGAGTTATTTATATATTTTATAAGTTTTCATACACTCTTACGAATCATAAAAAATAATATTATTTCTCTAAATCTTTTATTACAAAAAGATTTTATATTTTTATTTTATGGTTGTTAACTTATTGTTTGGTTTGATTTTGCTGTGGGATGAACTGACCCCTTACACCAACATTTAGGTACTAAGGATTTTGAAGAATTGCATTAATGACATTTGCTTGGCGCGCGCACGTGGGAAAAATGGGTATTTTAATAAATAAATAAAAATAATATTTGTAGGAAAAACTTGAATTATTCTATTTTAATAAGTGGACATTTTCTATAATTGTTAAATTGTCTATACAATAATAATAATATCAAGTAAATTGCTTTACTTTATTTCTTAAAGTGAAATCAAACTATCTCCTAGTGAAATTTTATTATATGATGAATTAAAAAAAAATTGTTTTGAAAGAAAATAAATATTTTTGAGTAATGTCTTGGATCAAAATTCAGGGCGTTACACAACCTGATTCTTAGTATAGTGCAGTCCCAACTCACTTGTTTCCTTGATGTACCTCAAAATTCTTTTAGCTGCCAAATAGTGAGATATTCTAGGATTTTCCATGTACCTACTAACTAACCCAACATTATGAGCTATGTTTGGCCGTGTGTTGCACAAATATGTCAATGAACGTACCAATTGCTTGAATGTTGTAGAGTCAACCCGCTCATCATTGCCTTCTTTTGATAGGACCAGGCCTGATTTTGATGGAGTATCAACCCCATTGCAATCTTGAATCTCCTTCATACACCATTAGCATACTTCTTTTGATGCCTAAAAGTTCCATTTTCTTTTATTACAAACTCAATACTGTGACACCCTAAATCCCACAATAATATATATAATAATTTTTATCATATTGCTATAAAATTTGCAGCGGATAAATAGAATTATATTTTCAAGAAAATAAAATCTTTTGTAACTAATTTAGGATATCACGTTTCTCAAAGTACACATGCACCAATTCAAATTTTATTACTCAAATAAAACAATTTAATCTCAATAAACTTGATTTAAGTATAATTACTTGATTTAATTCTAAAAACTTATTAGTACTTCTAAGGTTTTCATACAAAAATTTGATTCAAATTAAATAAGTAAACTACAAATTAAAACACTTATTCCCGGTATCACCTATCAGAGCGGGGTTCCTCCCAAACTTGAACTTCAAGACTCATTAACCTGTAATAACTGCGATTTCGCAAACGCAGGGCCCAGCCAGTCAAACACAAACAACAAAGGAGGTGAGTTTTGAAATCATGTTAATAGTATAATATGAGTAATAAGAACACACAAACAATCATAATAGAACCGTATCATAATCACTTTACGATATATCAAAATATTTAATTAAATAGTATCATACTATAACATCAAAGTCACTCAAGTAAAATAATCATCTCATTATAATATGCATCAAATCATCTAATTAATATTACCTTTGAAACACATCAATCACAATAAAACAATCACAAGGAAATGCAATGCTATGCATGAGCTTAGACTCTACTTCACAATGTGGTACCATTCTAACTCTGAAGTACTTGGTTAGGAGGCCATGATACTATGCCACCGTCCCGGTGGACGGACAATTCAAATTGGCCCTGTCCTCATAGATTCCCTCAACTCAAAACCCGAGACACATATACGTGACAGTCGAGGTAAACGTGTGTTGCATGGTAGCTCCCGACATTTGGAGTGCTACCTCCAAGTCACCTAGGAATTCCCCACCGGAATACCTCCAAGGTCTAACAATCTTGCCTTAAGGCTCGACAGCAAACCGCCACGATCAGGCTCATTCAGTTGTACTTCCCCAGAATCACTAGGCTTGTCAGGCCCTACCTATATGATGACAAAATAATCTCCACTTCACACATTCACAATATTTATTTTCTCCCCTCGTTAGCTTAGACTACTCCCTTAAGAGCATCGTATTTAAGAATCATCACTATCTCATCAAGTATGGGGTACTTCAATATTTTCATCACAATTTTATAATATCATTAATCATAAATAATCATGATCATCATATAAGCTCATCACAATTTTATAACATCACTATCATCAATCAAAAATCAACATTATCATCACGTAAGCATATATCAAACCATGCATCCATATTTCATAATCACATCACAATAATAACAAATAATAACAAACATGTACACAATAATAACAAATAATCACATCACAATATTAACAAATAATAATCATCCATATTTCATTATCATCACGTAAGCAAACATGTACACATAATTTCATTCAACATCCAACATCACAATAATAACAAATATCAACTACCACACAAGTATCGAAAATTAAATCAATCAACACCTTATAAAAATTTCTATTTCACATTTTAATCTCACAATTCTCATATTTCAAATTAATCAATTTATCTCTCAAAGGGCTACTGCCGTACGTAGCAAGCCCCGAATGAATCGTTGGGAAATACGGTTTTCCCGTTCATCTCACAGTATATTATACTCATGAATTCAAACGCTCTCTCACCCCTTACCTTATTTTGAAGCTTTCACACACGAATATGATTCCACGAGCAAACAACCTTTGTTCGTTGACTCTTGGTCCTTCAATCGATCTAACTCGATAGTTTAAGGGTAAACGTTAAAAATAAATTATGAGAAGATACTCTTAAAACTAAATTCGAAATTCGGTCAAGGAAATTACCATAAATCAGAAGCCCAATCAATGGATAATATAGCCACTTTTCACACGGTCTTTTGGGCGTTGGTTTCACTCAAATCAGACTTACGGTGAAGAAGAACGGTGCAAAATAAGGATTTCTGTAAACGGAGAAATCGGGTATTTCAGGGAGAAATTCGGGTTGTTAAAAATCTGAAAAATTGTGTTTAATTGAATAGATAAATGAGTAAAACAACATACTGAAATTTGGACCAAAACAGATAAACTTTTCTGAGACAGTTATGGCTCTCCAGTGTCAAACGATAGGTTGTTGTGTTTACTCTTTGGTTTTCCCTTGTTTTGTTTATCTTATATTATTAACAATTAAGGTTCATAGAGTCAACCACATTGGTCTTTTTATTTATATTTTACTATTATTATTTTTATTTTGTTAAAATAAAACTAATAATTATTTAATCTCCTTTTTAACATTCCTCAAAACCCCATTTAGTTTTCCAAACATTACTAATATTTTATAAATTAGAGTAATTAAAATAATAAATATATAAAAAAAACATATTACTAATAATAGAAACATTCACATTCAAAATAATCCCTACAATTATACTTATTTCTTAAAATATTCATATTATAACCATACCATCACATTAGAAAATAGTCAAAATTATAAAATAAATAGATATAACAATAATATTTTATGTAAATTACTAAATCATAATAAATATATATATATATATAATCACAATTCAAAAATAAGTATATAAAAACAAAGAAAATCAAACACAATATTACTACGATCTCAAGATTCTATAAATAATTAAAATAAGATATATTTAGAAATAATTAAAATAAGAGATACTTAAAAATGATTAAAATATAAATACGTACACACTTAACATTAGTCAAACATATATGAAAATATCATATCATATTAATTACCAACTCTCATATACACTTAAGATCATATAAAATCTTGTTCTTTAAATTATTACACTAAAATACTTTTATTTTTAGAAAAATATGTAAAATAATAAAGAAAATATTTATTATTCATATTGCTCATTAAATATAATATCTATCAAACCAGCACATCATAGAAAACATCCATATCACGAAAATTATTCACAAAATTTATCAACATATATTCTAAAATAATTTTAACATCAAATTAATTATTTAAAATTTTATTTAATTAATAAAATAATTTATTATAAATTTGGGGTGTTACAAATACCAAGGAAATATGATAGCATACCTAGATCAGTTATCTTAAATTACTTCTCCATTCTCTGTTTTATTGCTACCAGTCATCAGTAAATCATATACATATAGGCATATCAGCAGTGCAGGTTAAACATAAAGTTAAGAAAAATTGAGATTGATTATCAATCTGGACAGTCTGGAGAATGATCTGGTTAAGCGTCTTAGATTGTTCTTGGTTTTGAAGCCTTTTATAGAAGCCATTTTACTTGATTTAGTTACAACAAACTTAATCAACTTCTAACTATACTCTAACTAACTTCTAAAACTGTTACACATAGAATGTGTTAATCACTTTGGAGACAATTCAACGGATTAGAGCATCAAAGAGAAAATTTATTAAAAAAATTAAGCTGTAATCTAGCATTGTACTCCAACACCATGGAAGAGTTTTAATGTTGTCCATCAAACGATACAAATCACCCATATTTTCAGTATTATTCTTTAATATGTCTATGTAGGTTTTGAGTATTATTCTTTAGCCTCTTTAGATTGTCGTCGTTAGAATCTTTTTCAATTTTCTGGCATCCAACAATTGAGGTTCATAAGATTCGTTATTGTCAATTATTCTTTCTGGCATCCAACAATTTTTCTTCAGCCTCTTTAGATTGTTGTTGTCACTATTTGACTAATTTATTGGAATGGGAATAAATTAGGTCGTTCGTAAGGGGCCTATGATCTAACCTACTTATGGTCCAAAATGATCTGCTCTGTTTAATATAAATGATAGGCTCAGGTTTTTCTAAAAGGCTATTAATTTAAATATATCAGGCTCAAACTTATAAAAAAAAAAGTTTATTCAGCATGATAGGCCGATATATATATATATATATATATATATATATATATATATTAATGTTTTATTATCATTTATTAGTATTAATATTTGTTATTTTAAATTTGCTAACTATAAGTTCATTTTTTTTCTTAATTTTTTTGAAAGGCTGTTGCATACTTGCTAGTTATAATTTTATTAGATTTGGTTATATATAAAGGCCTAATTTAGTCTATTTGGAAAAATATAAAATATATTATTTTAATACTTTAATGTGAAATATGTTTTTAAATAGGATTTTAAGTCAAACCAAACTTTTTAAAAATGTCAGGTCATGCTGGAAAAAAAAAAAGCATATGATAGGCCATAGGCTAGGCTTAAACCAAAAAAATTACTTGAAGGTCAAACTCAGACCTTTCAAAGTCATACCTGCTACTCCAACCCCTACTAATTTAAATCAGTTCTAGGTTGTGTTTGAATTGACAGAAAGTTTATTTTAGGATTTTAACTCTCATTGAAATGAGTTTACAAATTAAGTCCATTATCAATACTAGTGTGTGATAACATTTTGACTTATTTACATCAGTTCTAATAACTCTCTATTGAGATAATATTTCCTTGATACGTTTCATTTGATGTGTTCATGACTTTTTTTTTTTCAGAATTTCTTCTTAATACAATGCACTTTTCTTCTAAAGTTATATAGGAAAGCACAAGCACACAAACAAAAGCATATAAGGTAAGACAAACAAGTGCACATAAAATAATAAAATAAAGTACAAAGTACCTGACGATGACAGACAAGGGTAATTTAACAAATGTTATTTCTATTATCTTACCAGAGTTGGTTGGACTTTTCTATCATATGATCTTCTATAATAAATCAATCATAATATTACTTATATTTTAAAATAATTATTTATAAAATGAAAAACTAAAATAGAAAATAGTCAGAAATAATTAAAATGTAATCATGCACACACTTATCATTTATTCAAGCGCACAAAAAATATTACCACTAATATTTAATGCATATCTACACGTAAAATCACTCAAAATTTTATTTTCTAAAATACTTACATTAAAATACAATTATTTTTAGAATGATGAAATATTATATTTATAAAGTACTCATTAAATCAAATATGTAAGCAATTATCAAACTATAAAAAACGAATATGTCAAGAAAATTAATCATAAAATTCATTTAATATTTTTTATTTACTTGACTTTTTTCTATTGATAAGATATCTTATATACAAAACTAAGAAAAAAAATATATTGTACAATTATTTTGTTATTGTTATAAAATTTTAGTTGTTTTTTCTTTTCAACTTTTATATATATATATATATATATATGATTTAATTTATATATATCGTTAATGTATAGTTTTTTACATTATCAATCAATCATAATTATTTGATAATTAAAAATATTTAACTTTATCTTTAATTATTTCTAAAGTGATATATATATATA
>JBBPBT010000072.1:3342644-3399876 GCA_037974875.1 Cicer bijugum | reverse complement strand
TACTCAAATAATGAAGGCTAATTAAGTAATGAATTTAAGTCTTTTTTTTTTATGAAATTAATATAAGTCTTCTAAAATAAGTAATTTTTTTAAATATATAAAATTAATAACATCAATTATTTATTTACAAATTAAAAGTAGATTATATATCTATCTATATAAAAAATCATGATTTTATTAATCTTATTTTTTTTCATTTTACACATTAATCGTTTTAGGATTCATTTATTAGTCGTAATAGAATAAAAACATGATATTATGTAAAACGTAATAGACATAAGATAAGATATCAATAAGAATGATTATATCATATGTTTGAGTGTTTATAATAACAAATAAATAAATTATAATACTGAATATTAATTATATGCTAAAACAAACAAATAATATTTCTAGTCTTGATCTAGACTAGTTTTGGACCTTTTAGGGTGTTTGAGATACTTGTCGATCCGCACTATTAATGGCTATTAATAGTGTGACGCGTCATGGCGTGCATGTCGATTATGACGGTAATCATGGCATGATCTTAGCTTATGGAAGTATTTAATAAAATAAAAATGAAATAAAACATAAATAGAAGGATATTAATTTGATATGTCTAAGATTTTCTGTCATTTTGAAAGAGGAAAGAAACAAGGTGGGGACAGCATAGTAGTGAGAGGTCACAGTCACAATGATGGCTCCACGTGGCGGTAGCGATGTTGTTACCAAGGGTCTAAAATGCAAAGTGGGAGACGTAGACTTGGAGTGACAAGACATGATCGTGATGTGAGGGGTAGTCTATTGTTGTGGCTTATAGTAACTTAATTTTGATGTTGGAAGTGATGTTTGGGTCGCATAGATGCAAAGCAGATAACAAATGATGCAAAATAATCACCATGGAGTGGTGGAGATGAAGACACGCTAGAAGATATTTGACACATTTCAAAAAAAAATATATATTTGACACAAAAGGGTGCTCATAGTTTGATGGTGTGGCAACTAGTCCCGATAGGCAAGGTTTGTTGTTATTGATGGTAGTGTATAGATGGGTGGGACGGTGGGACCTTGAGGTTATGTAATGTTGCTACTTGCTAGTGCGTTTATGCATTATTTGCCTCTCTTCAAAAGTTCAAAATGGAGCAAGAAACAGGGATTTGGATTTGCTACAAATAGACCGTTGGATTAATCATTTGGTTCTTATTTTACCATTTCTCCATCTGTAAGTTTTGAAGACAAAAATACTCTTTCTCTCTTTTGAGCTTCAGTAATTTTATTAGATAATAAAATACGATATAAATATTATATTATATTAAAAAATAATGACGGTCACGGGTTATTTTTTATAAAATTAATTTATAAAACTATGGATAACGTTTTGATCTCTTCTTTTAGTATTCTATCAAATTTTAGTATAAGATTTAAATTTTTTTAAATAAATTTAACTTTTGGAATCTTTTAAGTACAAATTTATTTTTTAAATTTTTTTAATTCAAATTAAATACAAAAATTATATAACCTTTCTAGAAATTCATGTAGATGAATTAAAGAGATAACAAATATGCAATAAAATTAAAATAAAACATACAAATAAGATTATCTAAATCGATCATATTAAAATAAAATTAGCCATTGATTGATACCAAAGAAATTAAATTATTCAAATTCAACATGATAAAATTAAAGTTACTCATATTTAAATATTATTTCATATCTGCAAATGATTACAATGAAACAAATTAAAAAATGACTCATTTTGAATCATCATCTTCTTCGGTCTAATATTCATTTGAAAGATCTTGTACATGTGTAGATGATTATTGCAGCTCCATCTAGCCATTAACTTATATGCTATCCTATCAAAACGCTCTTATTGCCTCTACAATTTCTCTCAAATTTGTTGTTGTAACTCCATCTAGGGCTGGACAACGGGTCGGGTAGGGCGGATTCGGACCTAAAAACACAAACCGGCCCAATCTGCGGTTGAACATTACAGGCCCATTTTTGCTCTTTATAACAATTGGGTAATCGGGTTGCGGGTTAAACGGATTGCGGGTTAATTGGGTGGTTACATTCGGGTTGGTCATTGTTTGGGCCATTCAAATTTTTTTGGGACATTCAATTTTTTTTGACCCAATAACATGTTTATCAAAATAACAATTTTTTTTTTATTTCTTAGCAAAGTAGTAGTTTATTATCCAATATAAGATCACTTTTGAGCCATTTAAAGATAAAATTTGAAATCATTTTTTTAAAAAAAAAAAATTGGACTACTAACTTTCACATAACATACAATTATATTCCTATAATGCAACAATTCAATTTACAACTACATTCACATAACATACAAATACAACAGCTTGCAATTAAAAGTTTTCTTCAAATCCAACAGATTGCAACTAAAAGTTTAACACAATCATTGTTTTTCAAGTCCAACAGATTATAACAGCTTAATTTTTCAACAACAACTCAAGTACATTCACATAATATTAATATTAATACATTCACATATCAGCTTAGTTTTTCATAGCAACAGATTATAACAGCTTAGTTTTTCAACAACAGATTATCACAACCTAGTTTTTCAACAACAAATTATTCCAGCCTAGTTTTTCAACAACAGATTATCACAACCTAGTTTTTCAACAATAGATTATAACAGCTTAGTTTTTCAACTACATTCACATAACACTAAAGTCTAATACTAATACACACTTCTTGGAGAATATTGATAGTTTTAATTGACTCTATGACAATACAATTATCAATATATATTTCCAATTCGTTCCCATTGCCAACCTAAAAAATTAGAGCAAAAATTAGTATCCAATAACCTATGTAAAAATATGTTGTTGATGTGTACCATAGAAAAAATAATTCAATACCTGCTTGCAATCAAGAGTAAAAAATTCCAGACTTGATAATGCCAAATTAAGAAATTCCATACTTGATAGCAGCCTAATTATTAGATCATTCATTTTGAATCAACAATAATATCAAACTAAGAAATCAGGTTGACATGCCGATATATGTTGTTCACAATAATATAAATTGCTGCTACTAACTTAGCTAATGTTAAATAAAGATTTAACACCAAGCAATCTACAAGAACTCCTGCAACCTACAGAATTAATATTCATACTCAGTACTTTAATTTTATGATAAAACACTTGTTTTTCTACAGAATCAATATTCATACTCAGTACTTTAATTGACTTAAGATAAAAGGTAACATACATATCATAAAACACTTGTTTTTCTATGACTTGCAGCAAAATCAATCTTAGGATCTAATGCACTAGCTGTGGGAAAATAAAAGGGTAATTATATAAGAATAACAAATTAATCTTATGTTCTTGCTTAACACAAAAATGCTAATATATGCTAACATATATCTATAACATGCATTTTAGATTGCTAACAGAGTAACGATTGTGTTGTGGCTACTTACAATTTTGGTTACTAACAATTTTTGGCAATTAAAATAACAATAAGATATAACAATAATAACTTACTAGGCAGAACAACAATTTATACAAATCCCAAAAACCTTATGTTGATGTTGTCATAGAGCCAAGTCAGTATTTGCCTTAAGACTATGTGACTTCAAAAAATTCAAAAAAGTCTAAATCTGAAAAGTTTGGCAGAATTATTTAGTACTAACACAATATTGACAAAATCATTTCAAATTAGTAACAATAAAAAGGAATATTACATACAATAATTTTATTCAACCACAACTAGGTGGCTGTGATGATGAGCCACCTGCAGTATTTGCCTTTCCAACCGACATTCCTTGAAATTCTGAAATAATTAACAAAATAATAAACATTAGACTATAATATGAACATATGAATATATTAGAAAGTTCACACCGTTAAAAGATACATAAATAACTTTACCTTTAATAATTTCTTCAGAAAGATCAACATCTTCACTAAGATTTAAGTCTTTGAAACAAGTGAGTGAAGGTTTTAGCCAAATCTGAGTGCAAATTAATGCTTCAGCCATTTCTGGCTTTAAAGAGCTTCTAAAGGTTTCAATGACTCTTCCACCAGTACTAAAAGCACTTTCAGAAGCAACTGTAGACACTGGTATAGCCAAAATATCTTTGGCTATAAGAGATAAGATTGGGTACTGAGTTGCGTTACATTTCCACCAAGCAAGAATATCAAATTTTTCACTCATCTTCATCCACTTACTAGAATAATATCCCTCAAGCTCATTTTGTTGGTCAATTGAGTCTTTCTCTTTCAAATGGTCTTCAAAAGCTTGTGCTCTGGCCATTTGTGAATTATGGGCAGCAGCAACAGATATTTCATCATGGGATGCACTGTCAACAACCATGGGAGTAGGTTGTGGTAAATTATTTTTTTTGTCATGGACTTTTTTATACCATTTGTACATTTTAGTTAGATCTTCTTTAATTAATGTGATCAATTCAATAGCCACCTCTGATTTAGTTGCATACATATCTTGAAAGCACCACTCAACATATTTTAACTTATATCGTGGATCAAAAATTACCCCAAAATGTAGCAACTTATTAATGTTTGCAATATTACCCCTATACTTATCATATTTTGCTAACATATCCTCAGCCACACTTGCAAAAATGGTGTTCAAATTCAAAGAGGCATTTTGCAGCTCACAATAGATGGTAGACAATTGGTGAAAAGTTGCATGTATACTCTCATGTTGTGAGGAGGAAAACACTCTAGTTGCCTCATAAAATAACTTCAAAAAAGTTGCAAATGCCCTAGCTGTATCCCAATCATAACTAGTTGGGGGACCAACTTCTCCAAAGAAATCCTTATAACTTGACTCCTCAACCTCAAGCTTCCCAAAAGCTACTTGAAACTTCTCCGCAGCCTCAAGCATCAAGTAGGTTGAATTCCAACGAGTTGAAACATCAAGAGATAGCAATTTTTTACAAGATATTCCAGCTAACTGAACACATTCCCTAAACTTGGCAGCCCTATGAGGTGAAGACTTTACAAATCTAACAGTATTTCTAATGCTAGAGATTGCCAAAAAAATTTCTTTCAAGCCATCAGTTACAACTAAATTCAGAATATGAGCAGCACACCTCATGTGGAAGTGTTCCCCATCCCCCATCAAACCATCCATATTATTTATCTTTTTTTTCAAAAAAGCAACAGCTACATCATTGGATGATGCATTATCAACGGTTATAGTTGACACATTTCGAATCCCCCAATCCTTTAAAACCTCTTCAATCTTCTTACCAACTGTGTCACCCTTATGATTTGGAATTACTGTGAAACTAATAATCCTTTTTTGATAATTACAATTATTATCAACAAAGTGTGCCGTAAGGGTCAAGTAGTTAAGGTTTTGAATTGAAGTCCAACAATTTGTTGTAAGAGCTACCCTATTGCAATCAGACTTAAAAAAACCTTTCAACCTTACTTTTTCCTCCATAAACAACTGAAAACTATCCCTAGCTACAGTTCGTCTAGACGGTATTGTAAATTGTGGCAGCAATGTTCTCAACATAAACTTAAATCCTTCACCTTCCATAGCTTTGAATGGTTGTTCATCCAAAATCACAAAAATAGACAATGCCCTACGACAAGCTTGAAGATTTAATTTACTACTTGTTGAAACCAAACCAGATCCTTCTACATTAGGAAATGTAAGAATAGTTTGGGTGGGGTCATCAGATACAATCAAAGGTTTTTTGGCACATCTAGTAAGGTGGTAGTTGAGATTAGAGGTGTCAGGAGTTCGAGAGCCACACAAGTATATTTTGTGGCAGTATTTACATGCGGCAGATTGTACCTCCTCTTCACTAGAATTAATTTTGTTAAAGTGTTCCCAACATTTAGAGGATTGCCTAGGACCACTTGCATTAGCTTTTCTCTTCTTTTTAACTTGATTGTTAGCCAAATCAGGTCCAACAACTACTGTTGTTGCTGCTGCACCAGCTTCAATAGTGTTGATATTTGGAGTTGGTAAATTTTGACTAGGTTGGTTCATCACTGAAATCATGAAGGAGCCTTAATAACCAAATACCAACCATATGGAATTATTTATTTTAAGTTCATTGACTTTTAAAGAGTTGTAATAAAATTTTATGGGAGTGTATTCAATTTTAAATGAATGTAATTTAACATCCAAAGATTGTATTACTCTATTATTTAAGTGGTTGTAATTGAATATTTAAGGGGAGTTATGAATATTTAAGGGAGTTTAATTCTTATGTAAGTGACTATAATTCAAGAGTCTAGTGTGTTTCACACACACTAGACTTATTCAACCCATTGAAAGTTAACTATAATACAGTGTCTAGTGTGTAACTAGCACACTGTACTCATTAAACAATATAAGAATAATATTCAAATAAATATCCATTAAGAAAAAGAAAAAGCATATAATAAACACAAGTATATATTAGAGAAACATGCATAAAAAAAAAATCAAAAAGTATAATACATTTAAAAGTATGTATAAGAAAGAAAAAAAATTAAAATACATTACAAGTTATAAATAAAGAAATCAAATAAATTTAAAAAGGTGTATAAAAAAAATTACGCATACATTAGAAAAACTGAAGCATTACAACTAAATAGAAGCACACATTAAAAAAAAACTAAAGCACTAATTACATTTAGTAAAAAAGAAGAACAAGTTACACTTAGAAAAAAAGCACATTTTTAACATGTTAATTAAACTCTTAAAAAGAACGAGAAACTTTAAACACATCTTAAAAAGAAATATACAAGTTAAATATATAGCATTCATTTATAGGCATAAAAATATAGTATACATTTGAAAAACTTATAAACATGAAATAGAAACAATATAAGCCTCAAACAGAAAATGAAAAAAATAGAAGCACAAACTTACAATGCTCTTGCTCTATAATCACCCCTTGGGTGCTACTGTTATTGGCTCGTTGATCCATCTTTTCCAGCCACAAGCCAAGAACATCAAGTATGTTTTTTTCCAGAATATGCAAAAAATCAATAAGTCAAACTCTAGAAAGTATTTTGGGAAAAAATCAGAATATTCATATCTAATAATTATTCATATCTAAACATCAGAGTTTGAATTCATACCAGAATATTTAAATATCAGAATATCCATATTAGAGTTTTCTAGATATGAATATTTATTAGAGTTGGAAATTAGAATTTGAATTCAAAAATCAGAATATTGAAATTCTAGAGTATGCAAAAAATCAAAGAAAAAATAAATAAAAGAATATTTACCTTGAAGATATGAGATCCAATAATCAGAGAAAATGAAACAAAAAGAATAAAAATAAATTAGTTATATGAAATAAAAGCAACAAATCTAATAAATAAAAAACAACTTCGTTTTTTTACATCATACCAAAAAAATAATAATAAGAGTATAAATATCAAATGTTGGTCAGAAAGAGCATAAATTATCAAATATCAAATGTTCTACTTGGAGGAACTGCATGTTTTCAAGGTGATGGAAAATTAAAGTGGATGTACTAAAAAGAGAAGTATTAGGGGATAATAACTTAACAAATTGTATTGTCATGAGTATATAAATAATAAAATTACCAAGTGAATCATGGCATTATACTAGTAAAGTTTTGATACTACAAAAAAGATATGTCTAAAGGTAGTGATTGAAACAGAAAGTATCAACTAACAGAAAATGTTCGTATTTTCTAATAATGGTTAGCATACAACAAAACAACTAAGAAAATGCACATGACACATTTTTCAATTCAAAACAAGAAACAAAGAGTTTGATACAAATTAACAGCAACTATTTAGAGCTTATAATCTCAAAGGAAAATAGATTTTTCTTCATTTTTTGTTTGCTAAACATGGCTATAGTTTTTTATTCTTGGCAGTAATTAGTAATGCATTGAAAGCTTCTATTAACCATAAGAAATGATTCAGTGATTTTTATCCATGAAATGAGTTTATTTGTCTATTGTGCATATAATAACACTTCCATATTAAACAAGTAAATTTTATGATCCTGAGGAAAATTAAAACTTCACTTGAATTTTACAATGGTCATTTACCTTTTGTTTGTGCCTGCATTTAG
Source organism: Cicer bijugum (assembly GCA_037974875.1). Taxonomy (NCBI): domain Eukaryota; kingdom Viridiplantae; phylum Streptophyta; class Magnoliopsida; order Fabales; family Fabaceae; genus Cicer; species Cicer bijugum. The sequence continues at coordinate 3,391,836 of JBBPBT010000072.1, read as the reverse complement.
CATTTTATTTTTATATTTAACGTTGGTGTATGAAGTATATGATAGCTTTTTAAAAACACTACCATAGTATATAACTATATATATATAATATGTAAAAGAAAGTATTAATCTTTCTAATTTGAACTTAAATGTACCAAAAAAAGTATCTAACATACCATGTTACTGCACTATTGAATTATTTATCATAATAAAAATTCAGAGATTACTTCATTTAAAAATTAGATTCTGGCAATTAATTAAGAAAATAATTTATACAATTTCAAAACCTAACCTTGCCATAAAACAAAATTACCAAGTGAAAACACTATTATTTCCTCTTACTCTATCATGCCAATACTTGGGGTTGAGTTGTTTGTGACTTTAGAATTGCTAACATACATAATAATTAAGTTCTATACACAGACATTCAAAGTTTCATGCTAAAATTAGAGATTATGGCTCAGCTAGGTTCTTTGAAGATAAGAGCCACATCAGGACAACCATTGCAGGGACTTAGTATTTCGGTCTGATACTTTAAAATATAGAGTGAACTTAAGCAAACAAATGAAAAATAACTTAATCAAATGTTCCTTGCAGTGATGGCTAAAATGAAAAACTGCACTGAGAAAGAAATCCCCACACCTCGATACCACTGTATTTAGCAAATGCCATAAGATCAAATTTGTCCGGTTGAAAACTGTGTTATTGAATGGCAGTCAAGGCAGAAAGCGGTGCAGGATTTCAACATTCCACCATTGGCCATGTTACAGGTGTGGCAGTTTATAAAACAGCGTTGTTTTATAAACTGTAGAAACAAAAAAACCAAACTCTAGAAAATCCAAAGACAAAACTAACATATTTAAAAAAAACAAAGACGAGATTATAATGTTTGGAACGAAAAAAGTTAAAGAGTTGAGAAATAAGAGAGAGAGTGATAACCTGAAGTGGATGTGGCCGCCACTGACCACCGTTGGCAGCCGTTAAGGTTTGAAGAAATTAGGGTTTGTGAAGAAGTAGGGTTTGTGAGAAGATGATGATGAGAGAATGAGTTGTGGGTGGGATTGTGTGGGTGGAATTGTGAGACTGAAATTACGGTTAGGGTTGAGATAATAGTGGGCCAAAAATAAATTGGATTTCCAACCCAACAATTATTAATAATTATTATAATCTGTTAACGGGCGGGTCGGTCACCGCTGATCCAAAATCCATAACCCGAACCCGCCCGAATCTATCCTAGTGAACCCATTAATTCTTCCAGTTTGACTTGTTGGGTCCAATCCAACCGACCTAGTTTAGTTCACCCGTTGCGGGCCGAGCGGTATAAAGCGGGCCATTCAATTTGTTCAGCCCTAACTCCATCATCTGTCTTTCACACTTCTCAACTCTAGCCTTAACTTTGAGGTACGAGAAGACCCTTTTTGAAGCGTGTGTATAAATATCTAATTTTGGCTCAAAATTAATATTTGGTAGTTGTACACCATATAATTAACCTAAACTCAATAATATTTCATAAAACCAACTAATTTGAACTTCTTGGAAACTCAATTATATAAATATCTCGTAACAATGTAAAAACATTAAATCTTAATATTCCTATCACGATCTGTAGTTTAAATCTCCTCTAAAATTATTCTATTGTATCGATAATAATAATTTTTGTCGATAATTTTCTAGAATAAATCCAACAAAAGTATATTCTTTTTTTATGTTGCTATAATATGTTTTTAACAACATAATTATTTACTAGTTCGTACTAATTAAACATATGTATAAAAGATTATACTGACACTTTTATTTGATGTTGACATTTTATTTTCTACTACAATTTTTTTTTCCAATAATTACTACGAGGCATTTTTAACTCACTTACACATGTTTAATAGATAAAAAGTTTGAGAACAAATAAAAATGTATCCAAAGTCACATTAAATTCAGAACAGATACTTATTAAAAAATACTATGTATCATAACAACTTTTATTCATATTTACTAAAAAATATTATTACTAAAGTTACAACAACTTTTATATTTATCAATATTAACTTTTATTGATTCAAAAAAAATCAATATTAACAGTGTGTTTGGTTCAACATTGGAGGGGAAGGGAAGACAAAGAAGAGAAGGGGAATATAGATGTATTTTGTTTAAAAAAAGGGTGGGGAGAGATTTTAATGTTTTTGTATTTAGTTCAAAGGGATAAATAAGAGGTATTTTAAATAATTTTTTAGTTGTGTTGTGTAAGACCCATTATTATTTGTCTAGAATATGATAATATGATCCATACACCTTAGTAAAACATAGGTAATTATCAATAAATAATAATTTAGAATCACCATCATAACTGAAAATTACATTCATAAATATAGTTTACAACTTGTTTAGTAGATTCATAAAATATTACATGTTGAAACAACTACGATTGTCTAAGTACAACTTAAAAAAAATTATTAAATTCTAATTCAACGAGTTTGGATATGATCTTCTGATGCGAATTTCATGTCTCGTGTTCCTCACGTTGCTAATAAAAATAATAATAATTGGAGTGAGATAAAATATCTCAAGGAACTCTAAAAAATAAAAGGGAAGAATAATCTCAAGGAATTTCTTTCATAAAAGTGCATAAAACGTAAAAAAAAAAAATAGTTATACATGTCTATATATATGTTGTGAAAAACATATGCATGACCTCAAATCTTTTCCTTTGGAATAAGGAAAAGTCGCTCAATATCTTAATGTGGGTCACTAAGATAATTGAGTCCTGATTGGTAAAGGTGGTCTGGCCAAACCCCAATCAGCGTTCTGATTGTTTTCCTTTACCTGTTATTCCATGCCTGAAATAACCTAAATGTCCCACCGTGAATAAGGCCATGCATGCTCTGATCAATGATATTGTACAAAGCTTACATGTTTTGTATGAAATGCACTTATTATATCTTATATAAAATACATCATTCATCCACAACAATTATCAATAAATTAGGCGATATGCTTAAACTCATAATAATTTAATCTTAAGTCATTAATTCAGAACGTAAATCCATAGTCAGAAAATAGAAACAATATTAGAGTCATGAAAATAGTAACAACTTCATAACAATTAATAACTCAAACATAATAAAAGATATATATATATATATATATATATATATGTATATTCATATATAAATAATGAAACCATTCAAATTTCTTAAGAGTTTTATTCATTCTTGCAAATCACACAGTAGAATATTTTCAGCATAATGGTCACTAATAATTATTGATGAAGAGTCAAATTACTTTAGAAAATTCCAAAAATTTCCTTGAAAGCTAATTCAATTAAGAACATAATGCAATTGATCTTATTTCAAAATTGGAAACCTATAATTTAGGAAAAATCACGCCCTAAGACTAATTTACACACGCTGCAGAAAGTCTCCATCACAAAAGTCATTGATAATTATTGAAAAATGGTCGAATGACAATAGAAAATTTTGAAACTTTTACTGAAAGTAGATAACTCACCTATAAACACAACATAGTTGGTCTCATCTCAAAATTCGAAATCAATAATTCATGAAAAATCTAATTCTAAGACTTGATTACATAGTTTTGTTTTTATTTAGAAAACCAAACTTAAATACAACAATTCTCCTACAATAGTTCTCACAGTATTTTCATCAAACATCTCTCATGCATTGAATATTTGGGATAAAAATAGAATTTTCTCTCTACTAGTAAATAAAACCATATATTTTAAATGCATGCACCTAAAATCATCATTCTAACCGAAATTAAGGTAACATAGCACAATTTAACAAACACATATTAGAGGCAACAACAGTAGTAACGAGCATAAATCGTGCTCAACAAGCATAATCACTTTAAATATAATGATACACATATAATTAAATTTTTCCTAATACATAATTCATTCACAAACATGACAACCATAAACAACAGATTACGTTTTAACTTATTTTCAACAACTTCAGAAAATGAAATCCCTAATCATAACAAAAAAAAAAAAAAACCCTTTCATAAAAAGAACTCACCATTGGTGATAAAGGAGAAGAAAATGTTCCGATTAGATTGGTGGTTGAACCCCCCTTTTGCCTGAATTGCCACTTTGACTCTTCTTCATTTGTTGGTTAGTATCTTCTGTTGCTTTGATTGAAACCGATTAGTAGTTACAAATTGAGACATGCAATGTTTAAAAATGGGTTTAAGGAGCTTTGCCAAGCTTTTGGGTTTGATTCATTTAAAACAAGTGAAGGAAAATGAGAGGTTGAAGATTGGGAGGATGGGAGGATGGATGCTCAGGTAACGAAGAAGAAAAAGAAACGGGAATGTGGGTTTCTGAAAGTGGTAGAGTGATATTGGAGGGATAGTGTAAAAATTATGCCATTGCCCTTCGTTTATCCAAATATTACAATAATGCCTTTTTTTAATGTATAAACTAGTTATTTACTTTTTAAATTAACAGTTTTAATAATTAACAGGTTGTTACATGCTTGTTCTTTTCCCTCCAAATTTCCTAAAATGAAGGTAGAGCAAAATGAGTTATGTGAGGGATTTTGGCTCCCTTCCTTCTTAAAAAATGAACCAAACACAAAAACCTAAAAATATCACCTCCCTTCCCCTCCCCTCCAAATACCTCGAATCAAACAGACCATAACTTTATACATTCAATGACATAAAAACGAGTACTCTTGTGCTCGTTTGTCCTTTTTGTTGAAATGAAGTTGGTTTTACATTTAGAGTTTCGATGTTAACAAAAGTATTTTATAAAAATAATATATTTGACTTCAAAAAGTATGAAAGAAGATTCATGTAATTAAAGAAAATCTAAAATAAGATTTGATTCAACACTATAATTGATGAAAATCTAAAATAATATTTGATTCAAATTTATAATTGATGAAAATATAAAATAAGATTTGATTCACATTTATAATTGAAGAACATCATTAACCAAGTTGAAAAGAAGATATGGTAAAGATTTGAAGAATATTTGATCAACATTTAATGAATATTTGAAGAATATTTGATCAACATTTAATGAAGATTTGAAGATTATTTGATCAACATTTAATGATGTTTTGAAGAATATTTGATCAACATTTAATAAAGATTTGAAGAATATTTGATCAAAATTTAATGAAGATTTAAAGAATATTTTATCATAAATTGAAGAAGTGTTTATTTGAAGAATTTACAAACTGAATCTATACAAAATAAAAATAGAATCAATTTGAAGAATTTACAAAGTCAATCTGAACAATATACAATTTAGAATTAACCAATGATTAAATTGAAGCTCAAATATTCACTATAACTAGACACTCAAAGCTGAAGGAGAAAAGTGTCAAAAAAGCATAAAAGAGTTGAAGAACTCAAGCTCAAAGTTCTCAATTCATCTTAGAGTTCAAAGAGAGAAATACTTGTTCAAGTTAGAAATATTTTCTAAGTGTTTTTTTCTTAAAGTGTGAGTTATTATTATTATTATTATCAGTTTAATGTGTGGGTTATTATTATTATTATTATTATTATTATTATTATTATCAGTTTTGTTATAAACAACTATTCAAGTTCCAATCTTTTGCATCCAACTTGATAGTGGTTTAGTTTCTTCTTCAATATCGGGTTGTCAGGTTGTTTGGAGAAGACTTGACTTCTAGTGTCAAGGTGGTTAGTTCCTCAAAAGTTTGAGATTGTCAAGCTATTTGGGAAGACTTGGATTTTAGGGTCAAGGTGGTTCATTCCTCAAAAGTCTAGGGTTGTCAAGCTATTTGAGAAAACTGACTTGGTCATTTTCTACTATTGTAGACTTAGTAGAAAATGTCATATTATACTTAGTGGGTGAAAAGGTCATTTGCTACACAAACCAAGCTACCATTAAGTATTTGATTGCCAAAAAAATGCAAAGCAAAAGCTGATAAGGTGGGTTCTACTAATGCAATAGTTTGATATGAAGATAAGGGATAGGAATGGTGTGGAAAATTAGATTGCATAACACCTTTACAAGATACTTGAAAGTATAGAGGAAAGGAATAAAGTACTCATTACAGAGACAATTTTAGATTAATAGCTACTGATTTTACTAAGATGTAGCACCTTGGTATGCTCATCTAGTAAATTTTTTGGAAAGTGGAGTTGTTCCTCCATATTTAATTTTTAAAAAGAATTAAAATAAAAGAATTTTCTTCATAATGATGTGGGCGTGCTCGTTTGCAACAAATTGTTTGAAAACCTTATAGGTAAATATGGTGTGAAACACATATTGCAATTGCATACCATCCACAAACAAGTGGAACTATCAAATAGATAGATCAAAAGGATCCTAGAAAAATTTGTAAACTCAACTAGAAAGGATTAGTTTCTTCATTCAGATGATGCATTGTGAGCTTATAGAACTGCCTATAAGACCCTTTTAGGGTTGTCACCCTATAGATTGATATATGGAAAGACTTTCCATTTACCAACTGAATCTCAAAGCAAAGCACATTTAGCTATAAAAAGTTAAAGATGGACTTACATCATGTTGGAGCAGCTAAAATGATGCAGCTTCATGAGTTAGAATAGTATAGAAATGTATAATTCCAAGGTCAAACAATGGCATGATGCAAAAATTCAGAGAAGGGAGTTCCATATTGGGGAGAAAGTTTTGCTTTTTATTTATCAATTAAAACTTTTTCTTAGAAAATTAAAATCAATGTGGTCGGACCTTTTGAAATTTCAAAAATTGATCCTTATGGGGATGTTGACTTGAATGAATAACCAGGAAGGGAATTTTAGGTGAATGGTCATAGGACTAATCATTATTGGGGAAAGGATAGCTATTTTCAAGAAGCCTCTTCAATTCACTTGAATGACTCTTAAGGTTTACTTAATCAGGTTGAAGACTCTTAAACCAAGCGCTCTTGGGAGACAACCCAAAAATAAAGGGAGTATTTATGCTCCTAATTGATGAATTTTATGTTTTGTTTTCTTTGTAGTGAGTCAATACATGAAATTTTTACAAGGTGCTCTGGAAATTTGCAGCATTGAAATCCTGAGTTTGAATGAGGATGAGAGAGCGTGGGACCTTTGGGTATTGATGGATGAGTTATCATTAATATTGCATAGGAATCAGAATCAATATTGATTTTGTGCGATCGAAACCTACAATGCATGGACTATCTCTTGCCTTGCTTAATGCATCACGTGATTAGTACACCTTTTGCATGCCACCCCACTCATTTTCTAACCCACGCGCCCTAATCTTCTACTCATGCTCTCTCCATTTAATTTTACGATCGTTATCCTACCACCTAACCTACATCCATCCATTCCTTAACTTCCACCACTACATACCCATACACCGATCCCTTCCACCTTCATCACAAAACCTCCAAAATTTTGATTTTCCTTATACTTTTTGATGTAGCTAAATATTACTAGAAGGGGGGTTGAATAGGGATTTTGCTGTTTAAAAATAATTTTCAAGAGTTTTTAAAACTATCCTCTCGCTGAAGATGGTAAGTCCGAGGATGGGTTTTTTCAACCCTTCAGTTTTGACTTGAGCAAAAGAGTAAGAGAAGAATATGAGAGAGACACACACAATTTTATAATGGTTCATCCAAAGATGGCTACGTCCAGTCCTCACACCCTTGTGAGATTTCACTAACGTTCAAACTAATCAACCTCACACTAAGGATGATTACAAACTGTGTATTCTTTAGCTTCACCAAACTTACAAAGATATAGTGTAGGATCAGAGAAAATATGAAGTGAGGATAGGTGTTTGCTCTTGATAGCTTTAAGATGCTTAATCTTTTTATGCAATTGTGTTGTGTGTCTTATGATGGAGAGCTTGTTGCATTTTATAGCGGTCCAAGCTCTTTGATGACCGTTGGAACTCATTTCTAAAGATCGAAGGTTTTTCATCATGATTACAGAACTGCCATTCAGCTTTTCTAGCCCAGGCAGCAGCCATCCTTGCGCATGCACAACTTTCTTGTAACTTGATCTTGACATGTCCTTGTCTATTCTCTTTTATCAGAAGTGCAAAGCTGTTTCTTTGACCATGTGAGCTGCAATCATATGTGTAATAATTTTTAAAACTAAAAATCATTATGCCAAAGTGTTGAGATAACATGATTTTAACCATACATAAAACATCATCATAATAAGATAATAATTTAAAGATTTGTTCAACACAACATAAACATGGGTTCATAGGCAACACAACAATTCAACTTAACAAGCATAAGCAACACAATAATTCAAACAGTTTAACAACATTAACACAAAACAACTAGATAATCAAAACGCATAATCATTCTCCCCCTAAATTTGGCAGCATCAAAAAGAAATATCCACATGTTTAATCAGATAAGGAAGGCTCGTTTGATGAGGATGAGGGAGAAGGAACAATAGAGGAAGGCTGGGCTGGTAGCTCAGGAGGATGATCTCCAGAAGCAATAGTGGGAGCCTAGTGTTTGGTAAACCATTCAAGAATGAGATCAAACTGAACCAATGAGTTCTGAAAATGAGTGAAGTTGTGAAGGATTTTCTTCTGATCCTTCCTACTTAATTTGAGCAGTTTCATTTGCTTTTGTTCCTTGTTGTCTTCAGTCCTTGTGCTAGGAACTAAGTCCTTAGGCTGATCATTTACACTAGAACTCTTATTTTTAGAGCTCCCAGCCTTGTCTTTTGAATGGTTATGAGTCAAGGCAGTATAAAAGGAGTCAAGGGAACTAAATTGACTTCTGACCTCATGGAGAGGTTGGGTAGGTTCTTCAAGAGTTGCAACAGGTGGAATATGAAGTTGTTACGAAAGATCTGGTTGTGGGATCACATCCTCTTCCATTGGCATAGTTGATGGAGAGGCCATAGGCATATCCGTAGGAGAAGGAAGATAAGATAGATTAAGATCAAAATAGAGCTCTTCACCATCTTCCATATTGTGAAGAGGATTTGGTGTAAAGGTATCATCAGGGAGTGGATCGACTTCATGAGGAGGAGTTAGATTGTGGATTGGTGAAGCTTGAGGAGATGATTGGACATGTGACTTCAGAGTAGGAGAGTCATTGACTAAAGATGGAGTATGATCAGGAGAGTGACGCAGTGGAGACGTAGGTTCTTGAATGAGTGGTGATGGTGTATCCTCAGGTGGTGGTTGAATGGTGTCTTTTTCAGATTTCTGAGAGAGTAGAGGACTCTCGTGTTTTTCTTTTCTTGAAGGCAGAGAGGTTTTCATGCTTAAACTTCATTTGTTTAATGTTCTTGATTGAAAAGGTGTTATTGAATTGAACGAAAGGTTCATCTGCGAGTGGGATTTTGAAGAATTTGAAAACCTTAGTGAGCAGCATTCCATAGGTAGCAGATCTTCCCATCAAAATAACATTCAGCATAAACCAAAAAATCACATTACCTAAGTGAAGAGGGGAGACAATCATTAAATGATGGATGATCATGATATCAAGTTCTATGACTTTCTCAAAGATGCCAGCTCGGGGTGCAATGGAGTGAACACATATGTTGTGGAGTATACGGGATATTGCACGGAGATTAGAGGCCACTAATGGTTTTGGTGGTTTGATGAGTAATTCTTGGAGAGCAGAGGTCCTAGTGATTAACGCTCGAGAATACCACCTTTCCGGTAAGTGGTCGGCTCCTTCATCACGTATGTCAAGAATTTGACATAGTATGGTAAGATTTATCTCCATATGAACTCCTTTTAGTACCATACTAAAACTAATGGAGTATTTTGAGCCATTTGCAGCAGCATAAAATGCCCGTACTAAGTAAGGATATTGGGTCTCATTGATTTTGAAGAACGAAGTCCATCCTAGTTGATCAAACATTTCTTCCACATTAAATCCACTTTGTTTGATGTCAGTAAGATTAATGATTTTACCATTTACAACGGATTTGTTTTGCCATTTTGAAACATAATTGGTTTCTATATCGGCCGAATCAAACAATGAGGTAATATCACAAATTTTTAGCGACGAGGATGGGGGTTTTGGAAAAAAAAGGTTTAACCTTTTTGGGAGTTGAGGCTTTGGATGTGGATTTCTTAGGAGAAGGCTGTTGTGGAGGTGCTGAGGGTAGAGTAGCCTCTGAATCATCAGAGTGGATGACATGCACCGTATTGTCTTGAGGGATCGCATTTTTTGATGAAACGACTCCAGACATGATTTTGAAGGAGCGCCTGATTCGAGCTGAGGAGGATGAGTTTTTAGAAGGTTTTGGAGTGAATGAGGGAGAAGAGGAACTGTTGGAAGGTCGCAAAGAAGGAATGGTGTTCAAAGATGTTCCTTCAAATTGGGTTTCTTCATGAAAATCTGAATCAGTACTTGAATAAACATCTTGATTCTCTTCTGGTTCTTGATAAGTGATTTTTCGTTTTGCAGTTGTAAGACCCATAATTTTTAAGTGTACTTTATGTATTTTAATGAATTTTTGGTATTGAACTCAGGGGCTTTTTGGCCAAGTTATTAATATTTTGGAGTTTATATGATCAAAAAGATATTTTGAAACCAATTAGAATTACTCTTCGATAAATAAATTAATTTAACTGCGGTGAATCTTTTGCGAAGAGTTTAATGCGTTTTGGGTGAAAGGATAATTTAATAAATATCTAAAGGTTTTGAGATATTTGTTAATTATAATTAATATATATATATATATATATAGAAAAGGAAGGGAAGGAATTGAAAAGAAAAGAAAAAGGAAGAAAGGAAAAGAGAAGGAGAGAAAACAGAATTCCATCTTCTTCCTCCTCTGCCTCGCGAAAACCATTTTTCTCCCTTCCTCCATTGTTGCTCGTTTTTGCTTTCTTTTCTTTCCTTAGATTTCGAAATTGATAGTGGGTGATAGGGCAAGGATTTCTCAACTTCACTCTTCCTCTTTGATTCAAAAACGGAGAAAAACGGTATTAGGGATTCAAACTCAAATCTCCCCGTTTCATCTAGATCTAAGCTTCGTTTCACGAAGAGATAGAAGGGAAAGTTGTTCACTACCACGCTACGGTGCTAGGGGACCAACTTTGGAAGCGGCGTTGCAAGCGGAGATTTTACCGGATTTGCTCGCGGTGCTGTAATCGCACGTTACAGCTAACGTGAAGGTAAGGGCTCCTTCCAAACTTTTAGTTTGCATTTAGGGACTTATCTGTGGTTGTGTGGAAAAGGATTATGTTAGGGTTGAAGTATTAAATTGGGGAAAATGAATTTAATGCTTTGTGGGTGAAATTCTAATGTGGGGTTTTGGTGATAATGAATGAATATTTCGTGGAAAATGAATTTAACCCATTTATGTATGATTTTGGGTAAATGAAATTTGTTGTGTTTGAGTGGTATGTTGTGATGATTTGTGTTCGTCGTATTTGACGTGTTCTTAATTGATACTGATGAAATTTGAGATGTGTTTTGGGTGGTTTGTGTAGAAAAATGATTTGGTGTGAATTATGAATTGAATGTGAAAGTACGTTTGAGTTTGTTTTGCGTGGAATTTGAAAACCATTAAGTTAAACGAGTATTAAGAATGGGGAATCTCTTAATGTCTTGTTTACTTAATGTGAGTTTGTGAAAATCGTTTAAGTTAAATGAGTATTAAGAATGGAGAATCTCTTAATGACTTATTTACTTAAAGTTGTCGTGAAAACGATTTTGGTGGAGAAATGATTTGATGTGTTTTGGGTGGGAATTGTGGGTTGAATTTGATAATATGTTTGAGTTCGTTTTGTGTGGAATTTGAAAACCATTAAGTTAAATGAGTATTAAGAATGGGGAATCTCTTAATGTCTTATTTACTTAATATGTGTTTGGAAAATCGTTTAAGCTAAATGAGAATTAAGAATGGGGAATCTCTTAATGTCTCATTTACTTAATGTTGTTTTGAAAATCGTTTAAGTTAACTGAGCGTTAAGAATGGGGAATCTCTTAATGTCTTGGTTACTTAATGTTTGTTTTTGAAAACGGTTTCAGTGAAATGAGTATTAAGAATGGGGAATCTCTTAATGACTTGTTTATTGAATGTTTTGTTGTGAAAATCGTTAAAGTTAACTGGGCGTTAAGAATGGGGAATCTCTTAATGTCTTGGTTACTTAATGTTTGTGCTGAAAAAATCGTTTAAGTTAAATGAGAATTAAGAACGGGGAATCTCTTAATGTCTCGTTTACTTAATATTTGTTTTGAAAATCGTTTAAGTTAAATAAGTATTAAGAATGGGGAATCTCTTAATGACTTATTTACTTAATGTTGTTTTGAAAATTGTTTAAGTTAAATGGGCGTTAAGAATGGGGAATCTCTTAATGTCTTGGTTACTTATTGTTTGTTATGGTAAATCGTGCTGACCCGTAATAGGTGGCACCTCGGTAAACTGTACTGACCCGGGATAGGTGGTACGTTTACGATTTACGTTTGGTAAGTTGTACTGACCCGTGATAGGTGGCAGCTCGGTAAGCAGTACTGACCTGTGATAGGTGGTACCCTTACGACTTACGTTTTGTCGTTTGGTAAATCGTGCTGACCCGGGATAGGTGGTACCTCGGTAAACAGTACTGACCCGTGAAAGGTGGTACGTTTACGATTTACGTTTGGTAAGTTGTGCTGACCCGTGATAGGTGGCACATCGGTAAGCAGTACTGACCCGTGATAGGTGGTACCCTTACGACTTACGTTTTGTCGTTTGGTAAATCGTGCTGACCCGGGATAGGTGGCACCTCGGTAAACAGTACTGACCCGTGATAGGTGGTACGTTTACGATTTACGTTTGGTAAGTTGTGCTGACCCGTGATAGGTGGCACCTCGGTAAACAGTACTGACCCGTGATAGGTGGTACGTTTACGACTTACGTTTCTTGGTGAATTGTGTTTGTCCGTGAGAGACTGCACAGGTGTTTGTCCGTGAGAGACTACACCCTGTTAAATTGTGAATTGTTGGTTCATTTTGTCCGTGTGGGTATTGTGTTATAAGTGTTAAGTGTTATGTTTTGGAATTTGGTGATAACATGTTTGATTGCAATACCATTTCGAAAACTCTTGTTGTTGTAGCGATTGCGTTATCAGTGTTAAGTGTTAAGATTTGGGATTATGTATGAATGTGATTGAGTTAGTTTATGAATTTTTGAAAGAATACACAGGGAAATCAATTTACCCAATCGATTTTGTAATATGTTTTTCAAAACCATTTAAGAAATCGAATTGCCAAATCGATTGGATTCATTACAGGGGCTCTGTCTTTCACGAAATCGATTTGCCCAATCGATTGGCTTCAATACAGGGGCTCTGTCTGTCAGGAAATCGATTTACCCAATCGATTGAGTCAATCGATTTACACAATCGATTGATTTAAGCCCATAGTTCAGTTTTCACTAAAAACTTTCAGGAAATTGATTTCCCCGATCGATTGGCTCAGTGGGAAATCTTATTTTGAGTTTGATAATTGATTGCTCAATTGATTTATCAATGCTTTGTTCAGTTATATATTACTTGATGGATTGATAACTCTATTTGATGTCATTTACATTTGGCAAGCTTTACATGAACTTTTAGCATGTGGAAAAACCCATCTAATATGTATGATAAATTGAAAAGGTTAATTGTTCATTGAAAAGTAAATCTTATGTGTTAACTGTTAATTTCGGTTGGTGACCGTTTACAACTATTGTGGAAATCTGGGCTTTGCCCTCATATGAGAACCAGGATGATCCTACCGGTTCGTACCCTACGGATGGGAATGCTTGATTGGAGCTACGTTAGGAGGATCTCACGGGGCGCGTGGAGATCATTCAGGGTGTTTAGTTGTTTTGTAAAATGATCAGACTAGGTTGATACAGAGGGAACATATGTCTTTCTTTTGGGTTGCTTTTATTTTTAAATTGGAAGACTGTACCACCTTTGTTATGTAAATATTTTGAATTCATATTTGAGAACTTTTTCCGCTGCTTGTAAATTATAATGACTTAATTATTTTTCCAAATGTGTTACCTTATTTATTTCTCTGTTTTATTTTAACTTCTTTTGGGAAAAAAAAATACACCATCGCTATGAAAAATGGGGTGTTACAGCAGTTACCTTGGTTCGAGCCATTGGGAAAAATGGTGTGGGAAGAAACTGCTGGGTAAAGAGAGGTTTTTTGAACAGATGGTTGATGAGTGAGAATGATATAAGACAGGAAAAATATAGAAGAGGATGGGAGATGTACAGGATGAGTGTGGGAGGAAATATGTGAGAGAAAGAAAAAATTAAAAGCGCCATAGCCTAGAAACCTAGCATGATGATGACTAAGACATCTGTGGACACATAGCCGTTAATGCATTAAATGCACGACATAAAACACGGAGGCATGCGCCACACGTGCTGCCCAATGAGAGAGAAGACGTATGCTTCATTTTTCTAGGCTGCCATGTCAAGGGACATCACACCAATAAGGACATTTCGTCCTCTGGTGGTTTTGCTATCCTCACAGTTTTAACTAAAAATATATATACTTATTTAAATAGAACAACATATAATTTTATTGATTATTATTTAATAAAAATTATAATAATATAATAAAGGAACATAACCAAGATAAATCAATTAATTTTAGACAAATTAAGAATTGAAAGTTCCTCCAAGATCTTTTTGAACCTATCCTCTTGGTGAGGTTTGGTAAAAATATCTGCTAATTGATTTTCAGTGTCAATAAAAATCAGTTCTAAATCCCCTTTTTGCACGTGATCTCTTATAAAATGATGTTTAATTTCAATGTGGTTAGATCTAGAATGTTGAATGGGATTTTTAGAAAGATTTACTGCACTTGTATTATCACAAAGGATGAGAATTTTAGTGTACCTTAGCGAGTAATCCTCAAGTTGATTTTTTATCCAAAGTATTTGTGAGAAACATTGAGCGGCTGATACATACTCTGCTTCAGTAGTTGAAAGAGCAATGGTACTTTGTTTTTTGCATGACCAACTTATTAGTGATTTTCCAAGAAATTGGCAAGCCCCACTTGTGCTTTTTCTTTCAACTTTGTCTCCCGCGTAGTCTGTATCACAATAGGCTATAAGGTCAAGATTGCAACACTTGTACCATATTCCCAGATTTATAGTGCCAACAAGATATCTAAAAATTATTTTTACAGCAGTGAGATGAGATTCTTTAGGAGAAGATTGGAATCTTGCACAAAGACCGACTGCAAAGACTATGTCCGGTCTGCTGGCAGTTAAATATAACAAGGATCGTATCATTCCTCTGTACTTCTTTTCAGATATTGGAGTTCCTACGTCATCATTGTAGAGTATGGAGGATGGATGCATAGGAGTTCCCATACTCTTGGCTGAACTCATGTTACATTTTTTGAGCAAATCCTTGGTGTATTTTTCTTGTGATATAAAAATACCATCCTCTCGTCGTTTGATTTGCAAACCAAGGAAGAATTTCAATTCCCCCATCATACTCATCTCAAACTCACTTTGCATGAGATTTGAGAAATCTTTACACATATTTTCTTTTGTGGATCCAAATATAATGTCATCGACATATATTTGAACAATCAATAAATCCTTCTCAAGTGTCTTCTTGAAAAGAGTAGTATCAATCTGTCATCTAATGAATCCACTTTCTTTTAGAAAAGAGCTTAACCTCTCATACCAAGCTCTAGGAGTTTGCTTTAAACCATAAAGAGTTTTTTGAGAGTTTGAACACATGGTTCGGCTGCTTCTCATCCTTAAACCCAGGAAGTTGACGAACATACACTTCCTCATTTAAGAACCCATTCAAAAAGGAACTTTTCACATCCATTTGAAATAGTTTTATACCTTTATGAGTTCATAAGCTAAGAGGATTCTTATTGCTTCAAGTCTTGCTACGGGTGCAAACGTCTCATCATAATCAATTCCTTCTTGTTGATTATACCCTTGAGCCACTAGTCTTGCTTTATTTCTAATGACTTCTCCATCCTGATTTAATTTGTTTCTAAATATCCATTTAGTCCCAATAATAGATTTGTCCAGAGGATGGGGTACAAGATTCCATACCTTGTTTCTTTCAAATTGTGAAAGCTCTTCCATCATAGCTTCAACCCATGATTAGTCACCAATAGCTTGATCAATCGTTTTGGGTTCAACTTGTGATATCATGGCCATGCTGGTAATGCTTTCTCTTAGAGAATTTCTGGTTCTAACGCCATCCTCTGTATTTCTAATGATTAGATCTAGAGGATGATGTGTGACTGTTTTCCATCCTCTTGGAAGTTGTTGAGAGGTTGGGTCAGACTCATCCTCTTCGTGAGGACTGGGGACTTGAGAGGATGATTGTTCATCATCTTCATGTTTATCCATTTTGTCTAAACACAAGTCATCAAACTCATCAAAAATACCATGCATGGATTCCTCCATAGTTTGAGTCATAAGATTATATTCTATCTTAGGAAATATATGAAAATAGGAAATATTTGGTTTTCTACCTTTCCATAGTTCGTAAGGAGTTTTGTTTAAAATTTTTCTAATGGATGCACGATTTGAAACATAACAAGCAGTGTTGATGGCTTCGGCCCAAAAGTAATTTTCAATCTTGGCTTTATTTAAAATAGTTCTAGCCATTTCTTGTAAAGTCCTATTTTTCCTTTCATCAACCCCATTTTGTTGGGGTGTTCTTGGACAAGAGAAGTTGTGAGAAATACCATTTTCTTCACAAAGATTTTTAAATAATTCATTATCAAATTCACCTCCATGATCACTTCTAACGGATACAATTTTTGATCCTTTTTCATTTTGAATCTTTTTGCAAAAATGGTGGAATGCCTCAAAAGCTTCACCTTTATGTTTTAAAAATAGAACCCAAGTAAAACGAGAAAAATCATCAACAATTACAAAACCATATCTTTTTCCACTAAGACTTGGAGTTTTGATAGGACTAAAAAGATCAATGTGAATAAGTTCAAGAGGGTGAAACAATGTTTTTAGATTGAAAACTACTCTTGAGTTATTTTCCTTTGACACAAGGTTCACAAACTTTGTCTTTTTCAAAATTAATTTTTGGAAGACCTTTTACTAATTCTAAATTTGTTAATTTAGAAATAGTGTTTAAGCTTGTGTGACCCGCTCGTTTGTACCAAATCCATTTATCTTTTTCAATGGAAACAAAACAAGAGTCAGTGGGTAAATCATCAAGATAAAGTTCATATAAATTCTTTTTTCTAAACCCGGAAAAGAAAACTCTACCTGAGGATGAGTGATTAACCCCACATAGATTAGGCTTAAAAATAACTTCAAAACCACTATCACATAATTGACTAATGCTTAGCAAGTTATGTTTTAAGCCATCCACATATTGAACATTTTCAATTTTTGCATTATTATTCTTACCAATAATACTTGTTCCTTTTATTTGTGCTTTATCATTATTACCAAATGTGATTGATCCTCCTTCCTTTATCTTCAATGACATGAAGCATTGCTTATCCCCTGTCATATGCCTTGAGCAACCATTGTCCAAGTACCAAGGCTTTCTTTTGTTGATTAGAGGATGGACCTGTATTAGAGTTTAAAAGAGACTTAAGTACCCATATAGCTTTGGGTCCTTGTTGGTTAGTTTTTCCTCTTGAGAGGACTTTCCTTTTATGATAGAAAATAGAATCATGGTGCCCATGTTTGCCACAAAATGAGCATGCTGACTTTACATTCTTAGCTTTCTTCTTAGCATGACAAATTTTTGGGGTATGCCCAAGTTTTTTGCAAAAGGAGCTTTTAGGCTTATCCTCACGTTTTTTAGGCAATAAAATTTTTTTCATATAATTTTTCTTTTTGAAAGCTTTTAAAACCGATATCATCCTTGTCAAATATTCCAGATTGAGATCCCATTATCTTTTGAAATTTTTCTGTAGGTTTGACAAAGTTGGAAATATCATTTTTTAGTTCCCTAACCTCAATTTTCAAATTTTCCTTTTTTGTATCCTCGTCAGGAGGTTGCAGATGAGTTTCGACGAATTGGTTTTTTTGAAATATACATGTTTGAGATAAAAAAAAAACAAAAAAAAATGATGTTAAAATTAAATAAATTTAAATAATTCTACGAAATAAGGTCAATAATAAACACACACACAAAAATAAAAACAAAATAAACGACAAAAATAAAAGTATGGACTTGTATTGTGATCTATTAAATAAATAAAAAAACACACTTTAGTAATAGAAAAAAAAATACTATATACAAATTGTGAGTTATTTCAAAACACTTTTTAGTGAAACAAGTGATGTAAACATAATTCATTTTAATATTAAATAGCAGATTAATATCATTTATAAATGAAATGAATTATGTTTATTACTAAGTAATTACCTTCCATCATTATTTATATTAAATAGAAATATAGTTATTAACGTGCCATAATTACTAGTTAATAGATCATAAGACAATATAAACACTATGGCACAAGCCAACACATAACAAGCTGGCAAAAACAACGCAACACATACCAAGTTGGCAACAGGTTGACTAGCACAAGCAAGCAAATAGTGTATTAGCTAGAGTTGTCAATTTGACAAGCTCCTATTTATTGGAATCGGTCCACATGTTGGAGGGGTCAAGAAATTCAATAATTTAAAAGGCCCAAAAAAAGAAAGCATAAAAGCCCCTAAAATATTGTAGGCTTAGTGGGCCTATAGGCCCACTTTTTCCTAAAAATAATTGATTTTTTCATCGATAAAAAATTTTCGATAAAAAGTGTTTCGATTTTTTTTCAATAAAAACTTTCGATAAAAAATTTTCAATTTTTTCGAAAAAAAATGATTTACAATTTTTTTCAAATTTTTTTATTCAAGAAGTTTCGATTTTTTTTTATTTTTCTCACAAATTTTTTTGAAAAAAAGATATTTTTTAATTTTTTTTAATAAAATAAATTTTGAAAATTTTTTAAGAAAAAAAACTCAAAATTAACAAAATATTGGGGGCATATACGCCCTCTGAGACCCCCACCCTTAAGCCCCATAAAATAATGGGTCGGGGCTTTAAAAAACTTGTTTTGATTGGGGGCCTAATATTTGGAGCCTAAAAAAAATAAGTGGCCTTGAATTTGGGGGCTTTTTTTACAGCTCTAGTTTCGGCGCAGCATAACAAACATGACATGACATAAAGTAAAACGTTTAAACCAAATATGGTAGAAAATAAAATAAATTTAAACTTTGCAAACACAATAGCAATCATCGTGAATGAGAAAATACATGCCTATTTAGATACTGAAGACAAAGATTGTGGTGGTGCACGGTTTTGTGAAGTGGAAGTTGGAATGACTGTGATACACTCTATTTCTCTCTATTTTTCTGTTTTTCTTAGTACTCAAAGCTGCCCCAAATTCTCCTCTCCTTCTCTGATTTTTTCCCCTCAATTTATAGAACAAACACAACAAGAATTAAAGGATTTTGTGAGGGCCAAAAGCCCTCACAAAGGGGGAAAAACAACCACAAAGGTGGCTTTTGTGAGGGCTTTTGGCAGCCACAAATAAGCTGGTCACAAAATTTTGTGAGGGCTTTTGCAGCCACAAAGTGCTGAAACAGGTTGGATTTTGTGAGGGCTTTTGCAGCCACAAAAGACAGGCTGACTGGATTTTGTGAGGGCATAGGCCACCACAAAAGACAGGCTGACTGGATTTTGTGAGGGCTTTTGGCCGCCACAAAATCATGCTGACTGGATTTTGTGAGGGCTTTTGGCCGCCACAAAATCTTGCTGACTGGACCTTTGTGAGGGCTTTTGGCCGCCACAAAATCAGGCTGACTGGACATTTGTGAGGGCTTTTGGCCGCCACAAATGCCAACGAAAAATATAAATTAATTTTTATTTTATTTCAGTAATTATAATTAATATAATTAATATATTTGTATTGAATATAATTAACATAATTAATATTATATATAATAAATTAATATAATTATAATTATAATTAATATAATTAATATATTTATAAATTAATATTAAAATTTAAATTATAATTAAATTAAATTTGAAAGACTAATAATTAAATTATTTAAATAATAAAATATTAATTATAAAATATTTAAATTAATTAAAATATATTTAAATTATTAATAATAAAATATTTAAATATTTAAATTAATAATTATAATTAAACATTAATTTAAATTAATGTAAATTATAAATAAATTATAATTAAAATTAAAATTAAATTAAATTTTATATAATATTAAATATTAAATATTAAATATTAATTATTAAATATTAAAAATTAAATATTAAAAATAAATATTAAATATTAAAATTAAAATAAATATTGTATATAAAAACATAATATTAATAATAATTAAAGCTAGCTATAGCAATCATGATAAAATCAAATAAAACATGCATTTCAAAATTATCAATTAATGTCTTACAAACCCAAAATTAACAAATAATGTCTTACAAAGTGGAAATTAATTAAACACACATTAATAATGTCATACAACCCAAAAATAAATTATGAAATTCTTCAAATTATCACATCAATCATCATAATAATTCGTCTGATCAGCTCCGCTCCCACCATCATTATGTCCTGCATTCATACCCGACGAAAGAAGTCCTTCAAAAGTATTATGCATTTGTGTTGGAGGAGACATCATGCTTTGAAATTGAATTTCATCTTCAATGGCACCACCAGTAGTCGAAGGAGGAGCCCTAGCTGGATGAGGTTGATTTAAATCTGGTCTGATCAACCCAGCTGTTGGCATAGTCGGTCGGTATGCAGTTTGATGATCTGGTTGAGGTTGAGGAAGTTGATGTGAAGATGATGGAGCATACTGATAATTATGAAAATATTGTTGTTGCTGAAACATTGGCGGCTGTTGTTGCTGGAAGGCAGAGTTCGAAGGATCCTGTTGCTGAAACGTTGGAGGCGGTTGATGCTGCTGGGAGTATTGGGAGTAACTCTGTTGCTGCTGGAAAATTGGTTGTTGCTGCAAGTACTGAGGCCGAGGCGGGAACTGCGTATGAAAGACAGGAGGAAATGAAAATTGTTGTTGTTGAAATTGTTGTTGCTGCTGAAACTGCTGCTGCTGCTCTTGAAACCTCTGTTTCCATTCCTCATTCAATTTATCAATCGCGGCTTGTATCAGCTGCTGTGTCCTTTCTTCTTGCTCACTTGCCCATTGCTCCTTTAACTGATCAAGATTATCTATTGGCACCGGACGATGAGATCGATCCGTACTAGCATAAGAAGAAGACGTCTCAGTCTGAATATAGCCGGTTGGACCTTTCACAAAGGTTGATGATAAAGTACCGGCTCCCAGCACACGCCCTTTGTACTTGCCACCACTGATGTTCATAAAACTTGCAGTCTCATATTGTTTCCGCTGATCTGGAGTAGCTCGCATAGCAGGAGGAAGAGTAGCTTGATGATCATCCCATTCTTTCATGACATGTTCAAGTTGTTCCTAAATTAAAAATCAAAAAATTTAATTAGTTAATAAGTAATATATAATAATTTAAAGATGTAAATATAATTATTAATATATAATAATTACCTGAATCGTTTTTGATAACGAATCAGTATACTCATTTGTTTGAGGATTAACATGAAGATAGCGATGTATCTCAGCTTGAGTGACCTCCCTTTCGAGTTGCTTTTCCTAAAATATATATTAAAATAATGTCAAGTTTATGGTGAAATGTGATGATTAATTGAATAAAAATTAATAGATATATATATATATATATATATATTATAAATAAATAATTAATTACCATATAATATTTAATTTCTCCAGCAGACATGGAACCTCCCTTATGAGTACTAGTACCCCTCTCAGATGCTCTATTAATCTTTGCTTTTTCTCTCTTCTGTTTGTAAGCATCTGTGTTCCACTTACTCCACAAAGCAGTCCAAACATTTTCACCAATCCAATTAGGTCGTTTTTCTTCGCCCTTATTACGTGCGTAAGACAACATAGATGAGAGACCCTTTCTTCCGGGAAAATTCCTATCGTACATCCAACTACGGTCTAAATCCATAGTTGCTATATATATATATATATATATATCGATATTTTATATATTAATTGCTTTATTTTTCAAAAGCATTAATATAAATTTTGACATTTTTATATGTCAATTAGGGGAGCATGCATTTGCACACAATACAATAATAAAATATATACCAAATACAATAATAAAATATATATCAATACTATCAAAATATATCAATACTAACAAAAAAATAATAATTAAATAAACATTATATATATATATATATATATATTAATTTGCCAACAATATAATAAATTATAAATAATATAATAACATATTAATACTTATAACAAAAAATAATAATTAATATGATAAATTTTAATAATGTTTTTTAAAAATCAATCACTTTGATATATATGTCAATTAATTAGGGGATTATATATTAATTAATTTCCAAACAATATAATAAATTATTAATCAAGACTATATCATTATACAAACCTATATAAAATTTTAAATGATGTTTTTTTAAAAATCAACACTACTAATCAAGACTTATTTAAAACAAAAAATAATAATATCATCAATTTTAATAATATTTTTTTAAATAACAATTATATTAAAACCAATATATTTAAACCGTGTGGTTTGAAACTTTAATTTATCATATATTAATATGTAAACAACATCATTACTATTTTTTTAAAAATAAATATATAAAACTAATCTAAATATATATATATTACTAATCTATATTTTAAAAATAACATATATATATATATATATATATAAATATATACTAATCTAAATTTAAAATATATAAAATACTAACTTGAATGCCGAGTAGCGTCTGACTTCAAGCTTCCACTCACGTACGATGCTTGCAAGTCTTCGAAATAATTAACAAGCACTATAAAAATAAAAATCAATAACATTAATTAGTTATATCATATTAAAAAATAAAATTATAAATTAATTACATATATAATATAAATTACATATATAATATAAATTAATTACATACATAATATAAAATTAAACTTACAAAATTAATATGATGAGTAATTTGTAGAGAGAAGGAGGAGAGAATAGTAAGGTATAAGGTTTAGAGAGAAGTTGTATTGTGAAAATGAAGTGGGAAAATGGGAGAGTATATATACTATTTGGATTGGGCATTTGTGGCGGCCTTGCCCGTCACAAAATCCAACGGTACTTTGCCTTTGTGGCGGCCTTTGCCGCCAGTAATTCTAACGTCTCTTTCCAGTTGTGACGGCCTGAGCGGCCAGAAAATCCAGCTGGATTTGGGCGCCTTTTGTGGCGGCCTTGGCAGCCAGTAATGCCACGTCCCAATTCCATTGTGGCGGCATAGGCCGCCACAAATTCCCTGGTCCCATCAGCAAATTTGTGACGGATCTGGCCCTCAGAAAATTTATTTTTGTGGCTGTAAAAGCCCTCACAAAATCCCTAAATAATTAATTGGATTTTGTGGCTGCCTAAACCCTCACAAAATCACAACATTGTGATTTTGTGAGGGCTTAGGCAGCCACAAATTCCAGTTAAATATTTAAAAATTTGTGAGGGCTTTTTCAGCCACAAAAGATGACCAATTTTAATTTTAACCTTTGTGAGGGCTTTTTCGGTCACAAATTTGTGAGGGTTTTATTCGGCCACAAAATATTTATAAAGTTGGCCACAAAATGGAGAAATTCTTGTAGTGAAAATGATGAATGTTTGTATTTATAAAATAAAACCAACTTTCGGATTTTAGATTGTTTTGTAATAAATATTAAACAACATCATACCTTTGAGTGCACAAGTGATACAAGTAATAGCTTTATTAAGCCAAAACATAAATTAGGTGAGGGAAGGAACTGGTTTGTAACATGTTGTTAGTAGGAATGCTAACAAGACAAATAAAATAAAAGAATACACATACTAAAAGAGTCAACTAACACAAAAATAAAATGAGTATATATTGACAAACGTGTTTACTATTCAAGAAGAACAAAAATAGGACAAACGTGTTTATAGATAAAGAAGAACAAAAATAGGATATAAGGAAACATGTTTATAGGAAAAGAAGAGAAAAAGAAGAACAAATCGTGTGTTGGTGCAAAACGAAAACTCATAACCCTTCTCACTCTATTTGTGTTTTATTTTATTTTGGTATATATTTAAATTTGAAAAAGATTTGTAAAATGATTATATTTTTTTAGAATAATTGTAAAATATTTATTAAATATATCATTATTAATATTATTATTTTAAAATGATTTTAATTAGTCAAACAAAATTGAGGTAATACAAAGATGAAATGTTTAATATTGGAATGTTTATTCAAATTCAAGGTTAAAATAATGCTAAATAAGTAATTGAAAGGAAGCAACATATTGGTTATGTTGTCTTATTATGTGACATTATTCATGCATTGCATTTGCATCAAATATTGTCAACATATTTGCATAGTCGAGTTACTTATTTTGTAGAAAGTGAGCGCAAACTCATGAGCTAATGAGTTATCTAGTGCACATAGCAAAGTGTCGAGACAACATATGCATGGACCCTAAAGCAATCATAATGTTGTGTCAAAAACTAAGAGGTATTGTAAAGGATTATATAAAGTCTACGTTAGAAGAGAAAGTCCCAAAATTCTAACATATTATAGAACATAATGTTAAAACTTGTATGTGTTTTTCTTCTTTTATCGTTCTGGATAGAATTTTAGTCGTCACTTTCACCATGTATTGCATGCAATATTTGCATTTGGGAAATAATTTTTTGTCCAACCATCAAGTGCAGATGTCCCACCACAAAACTAAACAATAGCATCTTTTATCCATTTTTTAAGGTACTACTATATTGAGTTTGTAAGTTATCATTGTACTTTCTTTAGTTAAAGTTATGTTAACTCTTTAAGTACATCCCTTGTATAATTGATTAAATCATTTATAAACTAAGAATTGTATTGGAGCTATAGATGAAACACATATTCAAGTGAAGATCCCAAGAGCATAAGCTGCTCGTTTTCATGGAAGAAAAAAGCATTCCACTCAAAATATTTTAGTTGGTTGTAATTTTGACATGAAATTCACGTATGTGTTAGTTGGGTGGAAAGTGACAACATCTGACTCAAGAGTGGCAACATCTACTTTGTCTCTTGTTGCTCCAACCATGACAAAGAAACATATATAAATAGGATGAAAACTTTGAAATATCATTTTGCTAAATCATATGATCTATTTGATAGATTAAGTGGATTTTCATGGGATCAAAAAACTAAGTGGTTTCATGCTGAGAACGAAGTGTGACAATATCTTATGAAAGTGATTATTTTTTCATTTCATTTAGTAATTATGTTAAACTGTTAACATTTAGTTACTAAAAAATTTATGATACTAAGTTTCTATCTCTTGGTGTGATTAATGATAGGAAAAACCACATGTTGCCTAGTGGAAAACCATGCAAATCAACCATTATGATAGTTTGAATGAGCTTTTTGGGTTAGATCAAGTTGTAGGCCAAAGATCTTCTACTTTTAAGATGTGAAACAGTCATTTGGAAAAGGAAATAGAAAAGGAAAAAGGAATAGCAAAGGATAATGCTGATCAAAATAACCCAATTGGTGATAGTTACATTGCTTACCTGCATGGTGGTATATTTGATGAAAGGCGAGAACCCCCCATTGTTGAACATAAACAACTTGGATCATGTCATTATTAACCCCTCTAAAAATAATATTGTCCTTAAGATTAAACGCCAAAAGAATATCATTCATAATTCTGTGAACATTTTTATTCCTAAAGAGCAAATAAAAGTTGTCTAAAATGCCCTATTAGTTCCGGAATTATAAACAGTTTTTACTTTGTGAAAATATTTGTTATTTTCATTTAATATATATTATGTTAATTTTATTTATTAATAAAAAAAGTAAAATAATTTTAAAATATTTTAGAAACAATAAAAATGTCAATAAATTATTTTTATTATTTTTGAAAATATATTTTTATTAAATAATTTTTCATCTTATCTCGATCATAATAATTCACTTCAATAATGTCTCATGAAAATAAAATAATTACGTATTTTAAAAAATAAAAAAAAAATATTTTCACAGAATATTTTGATAAAAAAATAATATTTTAAAAAATAAAAACAAGAAATATTTTGTTAAAATAACATGTACATAAGTATGCAACATTGGCGGTTCCTAAGCACCAACGATACAACAATATAAGAGCACTAGGAGTGGGTTCTTGATGAGGTGGGTCAAACAAGCCTAATTTCCAAGGCCCAAATACAATAGAAGTAGCTCCATTTGGAGTGACCCACTAAGAATTTTCAAAGAAAAAGTACTTGTCAAAGTAGTGGCTACACTTTTTTGAGTTAAGATCTTTCAGTTTTCACTTTCTCCATTTTTTTTATTATCAAAGTGTTTTGAAGATATAAAATATAATAATTTGATATTTGATGGGTTTAGATAATTTTACACATTCTAAAACACTTTAGAACTAATAATAAAGGAGAAAAATAGCGTTTTTTTCATCAATATCCTCTTTTTATATAAAATTTTCCATTATACCTATATTAAAATATCTATATTTTGTCTTTAAGAGTTGCATCTCTGAAATGTACCATCTTTAACCTTTTAATTTTTTTTACTTTTTATTTTAACAAAAGAATAATAAATAATTTAATAAATAAAAAATAATAAAAAATAAAATTATATTAATAAAATCAAATAAAATATATTTAATAGAAAAAAAAATACATCAAAATTAATGCGGTTCAATATATGTGCCAAAACAAATAACGTATGTGTTATATTATTTTAACAACTCTCTTATATTTTGTAGATAAATTAACAACTTAATTATATTTTGTTAACAACTCACTTCTATTTTTTCTCTAGATCTAATAAATAAATAATGTTTAAATATGTTTTTGATCCATGCAAATATGTTTCATTTTGATTTTAGTCCCTATAATTTTTTTTTATTTATACATTTTCAAATCGTAACAAGTTTTAAAAGAGTCTTTTATGAATTTTTTTAGTAAAAAATGGTGACATGACTAATTTGGATGAAGTGGCACATGATCATGTAATTGTTGTTGACTAGGTAATATTTAATATTTAAAATTAAAATTCATTTTATTAACTCATTTAATCATTTAATTAAAAACTTAAAACTAATTAATTCATTAGTAAACTAATTAAATAATAAAACTCAATAATCTTCATCTTCTACCCCATATTTTTTAACAAAAATTCAACAACCATCATTTTCAATCCTAATTTCTTCATCTTCAAATCACAAAAATTCATATATGATGCAAACCCTAAAAATTCTAATATCTCATTTTTCCTACACCACACATATAATTCTAACTAAATAGGCACTATCACGGGGTTATAGTTCTTACATCACACTTATATTAATAAAATCAAACAAAATACATTATATTGAAGGGCAAAAATACATCAAATTGAAGAAAAAATATACATCAGATTTAAATTAATGATGACCACTTAAATGTCCCCCAATTTCGTATCTAAGATTATCCTCGTCTTAATTTGTATGTAGACTAGAACCAATACCACTTGCCTCTATATAATTTTTTGTCTCGTGGTTATACATGAAATAAAAAAAATAACATAACCACCTTATAAATATAATGTATTTTGTTTGATTTTATCAATATAATTTACTTTTTTATTTATTAGATCCGGAGAAAAAATAGGAGGGAGTTGTTAACAAAATAGAATTAAGTTACTAGTTTAACTGCAAAATAGGAGGGAGTTGTTTAAATAATATAACACGTTATTTATTTTGACACATGTAATCAATCACATTAATATTTTTTTCTTCTATTAAACATTTTTTTTTAATTTTATTAATATAATTATGTTTTTTCTAAAAAAAATTATTATTTTTTATTTATTAAAACTAACATTTATTCCTTTGTTAAAATAAAAAATAAAAATGTTATAGATGGTCGCATCTCGAGAGACGTTAACAATGAATATATATTAACTTGAAGGAACATTAACAAGAAATGAAAAAACGTTATTTTATCACTTTTATGGACGATCATTTTGACTATATCTTCGCATATCTAAGGAAAAATAAAAGTGAAGTGTTTGACATGTTTAGGATCTTTGTAACTGAAATTGAAAATCAATTTAGTAGAAAGATTAAAATGTTTCATAGTGATAGAGGAATCAAATATCTTTCTAGTTCATTTAATGTGTTTTATAAATTGTATGGAATTATACATGAAACAACTACACCATATTCGCTTGAAATGAATGATAAAGTTGAAAGAAAGAATAGAACTCTTAGTGAACTATTTGTTGCTATTATGCTTAATTATGGTGCTGCATCTCATTGGAGGGGGGAAATTATATTGATTGTTTGCTATGTGTTGAATATAGTTCATAAATCTAAAAAAAAAAACATCTCCTTAAGAGATTTTGAAGAAAAAACAACCGAATTTGTCTTATTTTCGAACTTGGAGTTGTTTGAGTTATGTTAGAATCATCGACCCCAAGCGAGTTAAAGTCGTCAGTAGAGCTTATGAATGTGTATTCAATGGGTATGCAGTAAACAACAAAACGTATAAGTTTTATGACCTAAATGAAAAAATGATCATAAAATCAAATTATGTTGGCTTGTATGAAAATAAAATCCCCTTCAAATCGAGAAATAGTGGGGGCAGCGAACCAAGTCATGTTCTTGTGATGAGGAGCACTAAAAACAACAAACAAGACAAAACAAAACCTAAAAGAAGTAAGAGAGCCATAATTGCAAAAGATTACATACCTAATTATACAATTTGTACCTTAGAAGAGGATCTTGTAAATCTTCAAGAAGCTTTGTCATCTTTGGGTGCAGATTTATAGCAAGAAACTATAAATGATGAAATGGATTCTCAAAAGTCTAACAAGACCTGACATTTAGTTGACTTGTCTCCTGGTTGCAAACTGATAGGTTGTAAATTAATATTGAAAAAGAAACTAAAATATGATGGAACTATTGATAAATACAAGGCTCGTCTTGTAACCAAAAGTTTTAGACAAAGAGAAAAATGTAAATTTCTTCGACACTTTTTCATCGATCACTAGATTTACATCCATTAGGGTACTCATTTCACTTTTGCTATTCATAACTTGGTGATACATCAAATGGATGTTAAAAAAAAATTTTAAATGGTGACTTGAAAGAAGAAATCCCTATATGATCTTAAACAAGCTCCTAAGCAATGACATAAAAAGTTTGATTACTTGTTTATATTGAATGAGTTTAAATTGAATGAAAGTGAGTGACAAATATATTAATTACAAATCTTAAAATCACATTTGCATTATCATATATCTTTATGTAGACAAGCTACTCATATTTGATTCACACATTCAGGTTGTAAAAATTATGAAATCATTGTTGTGTAATAACTTTGATATGAAAGACATCAGAGAAGTTAGTGTAATCCTTGGAATCAATATTACTATGTCAGAAAAGATAATT
This sequence comes from Cicer bijugum, assembly GCA_037974875.1. Lineage (NCBI taxonomy): Eukaryota > Viridiplantae > Streptophyta > Magnoliopsida > Fabales > Fabaceae > Cicer > Cicer bijugum. The sequence continues at coordinate 3,362,424 of JBBPBT010000072.1, read as the reverse complement.
TCTTTGGATCAGTCTCACTTGTCTAAAAGATCATAAAGAAATACAAATACTTTGATTGTAAACCTGTTTGCACATCATATGATCCAAATGTGAAACGTTTCAACAACACTGGTGAATATGTTTGAAAAATTGAATATGCGAGCATCATTGGTAGCCTCATATATGTCATTGAATGTACTAGACCCTACATTGTCTACATCATGCGACTATTGTGCAATTTTATTAGTAGGCTTAGTATGGAGCATTGGGACGCTATCGAAAGAGTCATGAGATACCAACAAATGACCATAAGTCTTAGGTTACATTATTAAAGATTTCTTGTCATCCTTTAAGGATATAATGATGCTGATTTAAACACCTTAGCAGATGACTCCAAAGCAAACGATGACTATAATTTTAGTATAGTCGATGGTGTTGTATCTTGAAAATCGAAGAAATAGATAATACTGACTTAATCCACTATGAGTGTGAAATGATAGCACTAGCTAATGTTATTGAAAAAACGAGCTAATTGAGATGCTTGCTAGTTGAGATCCCTTTATGGGATAAACCTATGTCAGTTGTGTTGATTCACTGCGATAGTATCACATCTATTGTAAAGATTGGGAATCGTTAATACAACAGTAAGAGACGACAAATACATCGTAATCACCACATTATTATAGAGTTACTTTCTGAATAAGCTATTATATTGGATCATGTACGCACTGATGAAATTTTAGCATATCCTTTGACGAAAGGGTTAGCTAGGGAGAAAATCCTAAATACATCCAAAAGGATGAGACTAATGCCTATAGAGTCACTCATGATGGTAACCCAACCTAAAGAATTAGGTTCAATGGGTAATAATAAGTCGTGAATCATATGAGATGAACATGCTATTATAAATTAGAGAAGCATTATTGCTGAAGCGATGATAGGATGAGGTCATAGAAACTCTTAACAAGATCTACACTCTATGAGGAATGGAGTACCTAGCTACATGAATACTCTTTATAAACACACTTATGTGAATATTGAGTTGGGGCCGCTTCCTATGGAATTTTGAGGCAGAATTCCTAGAGCATTCACTATATTGGGATAGACATGCAGGGCAATAACGTATGGGCATTTGAGAATACACCTTATGAAAAGGTTGTGTGTGAATTTGATGTCAGAGATAAAGTTCAAGATAATTAGTCACTCTTGTTGAATTTGAATCTTATTTATTATGTAAATATTCAAATCATAAGACACATCTACTTATGCACCATTTTATAAAAGCATTTGACGCTATTTCAGAAACAATTTTTTTGATTCAAATGGGAGATTGTTTGAACATAAAGTATGTTACTTTGTGAATTTTAAAATTGTTGAAGTCCCACATTAGAAAGCTCTCATATATTGAGTAGTCTTCAACTCTATAAATACTTAAATTTCACATTGGATAGTTAACATATGTTGGTTTGCATTCATCACTATATAAATAGTGTGAAACTCTTGTGAAAAGCACATCAAAGTTGAATGCATTTCCCAACTTTCTCTTTCCTTCCTCTTTTGCTTTATGTATTTCCGAGCCACTTGTCCCCTTTCTTTATGTCCCTTCGATATTTTAGAGTGGTTTTGTATCGTAGTCCCTTCGATATTTTTGAGCGGTTTTGTACAATAGTCCCTTCGATATTTTAGAGTGGTTTTGTACCGTAGTCCTTTCAATTTTTAGAGCGGTTTTTATGTCGTAGTCTTGTCAATTTTTTAGTGGTAGTCTATTAGAGCGGATTTTTATGCCGTAGTCCTTTTGATTAATGAGTGATCATAATACCATATTACGAGTGATTTTAACCACTATATTGATGATGTAATTGTAGAATTATTTTCTAAGGTGTAGTAGAATTCTAATACAATTTGTCTAAACTGTTTTATTCTGGGGACTTCGTGGCTGATCGTCTGCCTTGTACAATTTAGATAGTGCTGCAAAACGTTTTAAAAAGGGCGATCTAGTCCACGAATCAACCTAATAATATTTTTGTTGAAAAGATCATTATCATTTATCCACTTTTTCAAAATAAAAATATGATTAATAAAACTAAATTCGATTATCTTGTCTATAGCAACTTGAAATATTTTCAGAATTTTTTGTACAATGATGGCTACCAATAAGAGAAAAGATTCAATTTTTTTAATGAAGCATTGTGGTTAATGCCTGCCAAGTTGCCAACTAACGATGACATTGAGACCACCATAGCCACCAACGCAGAACACGAGCTTTTAAATCAGATATATTAATTTTTATTGATCTGATTTTTTTTTTATATTCAAAAATAAAACAAGTATAAATTAAATTTTTATTGTTAATAAATATCATTTTAAAATTTAATTTTTAACTAAAATCTCATTTGAATATGTCAATCAAAGGCATAGCACCATTGATGTTTTTTAAAAGAGTTAAATTTAAATTCTAAAATATATATAGAAAGGCCAACGAATTTTAACACTCTTTTCTTAAAGTAGAAATGATGAGCAATGTAGAAAGGCCAACGAATTGAGCTAATAATCAATGCCAAGAAAGAAAACCTTTGTTCAAATCCAAATGCAATTAAAGCATATGTATCCCATATCCAAGAATGATTGCAAACATGATTTCGATAGCCATATACCAATACTAAGAATGATTACACACATAAGTTGGCTTTGTTTGTTGCTTAGTGTAAATCATGACACGAAAATAACCTATGATTGAATCGAGACAAAAAGTTTAAAAGATAAGTGTCTTTAGAATTTGTCTTCTATATATGAATAAAAGTACATGTTACATTCCTCTCACATCCGTTCCCTCTCGTGAGTATTGATATGATCCATATGTGGGACAAAGTTAAAGGGAGGTGAGGCAAAAGGAATTTCAATTAGCTTTACAACTTTGCACAAGTGTCTTTTAGTGCCTTTACTAAAATACCACATGATAATTTTACAATTTTTTTTTCTCAAGTATTTGAATTTTTCTATGGCTAGCAATTTCATATTTTCTTTCATTTCCTCCTTTTTCACTCACTTTAATTAAACGATGATGTGAATTTTAGTGATATAGCTAAAGTTCATGTAGGCTTAGAGTGAAAATGAAATTTCTTATTTAATATTTTTTTTATAAGAAATAAAATATAACTAAAAGAAATCTAACATGTTCATCTTCTTCTTTTTATTATTTTCATCTTTTTTTTACCATCTTCGTCTTCTAAACTCACATTTGTAGAACAATATCGTCTCATTACAAGGAAAGCTTGAGCTATCTCCTCCCTTATTGACATTTGAAACCAAAACAAATTTCAATGATCGTAAACCCAAAACACTCCCATATCTCACATGCATGCACCCAAAATCTTCATCATGAGCACTCTTCAAACAAAACCAAAACCCAAGCTTATGTTTAGAAGCTATTTGAATTTTTCTAAATACACAAAAATACGAAAGTTATTTCATCATTCTATCTAATTAAAAATGTGAAGTTACAAGTCACACAAATTGTTTTTAGACATATTAATTTTTGTCCTACTAAAGAAAATAAAAGTAATATTTTTTAATATTATTATTTTTTTATATTAGCTAAATTTTAAATTTTATGTCAAATAATAAATTTTCTAGTCTTTTATTAGAAATTTAAACATACTACTCTTATATTAAATTTTTTATATTTAAATATATTATTATAAAATAGAATTGAAGTAGAACATTACAATAATGGAATTTTTAAAGTGTCATATTAAATATAAAAAAATGTTAGTTTCTTTGACTTATTAATTTATTAATATATTTAAAGATGTATCCTATTATTTATTTAAATATATTAATATTAAATAGACTTTTAAATAGTTAAACTAATTAACAATTAATTATACCAAAGTTTTATAAAAATCAAACTAAAAGACTAAAATAGGTATTGAAATTTTACAAAATCTAACATTACCTAAGTTATTTTAATTATGGTGTATATATAAGAGAGTATTCAAAATCCATTTAAACTACACTCTATCGGACAACTCAGATCTTAACACATACATAACAAAATTAATGTAATGATTTTTTATCTTTAATTTAAGAGATATAATTAGAATTCAAATCTTATATATGAATATTATTGACACTGGTAATCTTAAGAAAAAGGGTTAATTATTTTTTATCTGAAAGTGTTAGATTTCAAGTGGTGGTTTGAATTATGATCAATATTTGTCTGTTATGGTGAGATCCGTATCCCTCCCTCCATAGTCTTTTTCATCTTTAAGGACACACATTCCCCATCTTTTGCGAGCAGCCTCGATCTTTTTTCAATCATTTCACTTTGTGGGGCAACAGTGTTTAACGAGCTAATTTTTTTTTTAAATAATTTATTTTGTCGTTTTCATAAGCAAGGAAAAACTTTATTTTTATTTATTAACAGTTTTTCTTTTTGAAAAAAAAAAATTGTAGATCAGCTGATTTCTGGAGTTTATTGGAGTGAGAACACATCTTCAACATTTTTATTAATAGATTATAGAGTAAATCCTATATTCATTAAAAATATGTCAGTTACATACCTTACATTTACTAGTATATTGATTTTAATTAATAGATGAGTGAATAAATATATTTGTCATTTAAATTTAAACCTGTCATCTCTTAATTTTATAAATTGACAAATATATTTTTGAAATTGTAATTCATAATCATACTTTTATCGTTAGAGAGTATGATATATGTGACATATTAATTTATTATTTAACCATTCTAAATTGATTTCATATCAATATTATCGTGATTAATTTTTCTATTTAGTTTAAATCTTTCACTGGTTAATTATTTAATGATTAGTCAATGCACAATAAAAATTACTCACAAATTTATCTCTAAGATGACAAAGTTTCATCAACAAATTTATTTTGGAGAAGATGACATTGATGTATAATTTGAAGTAACAATGTCGATTTACAAGAAAGGGAGGTTTGAATTGTACACGTTCATATTTAAAAATTTCTAAAAAAACTTAAGGATTTAACTCAAGAATGATGTTGGTTATGAAAACACAAAACGAAGATAAGAGAAAATGGAGAACATTCTTGGTTAGCTTGAAAACAGAAATTCAGTTTATGTATTAACTCAAGTAATTAATCAGACTTAAAAAATAAGGAGATAAGAGAGAGAATATCATACAAGGATGTTTGTTTCTTGGTTCACCAAACTTGGGCTACGTCCAGTTCTCACAACTATGAGTTTTTCCACTAAGTGTTTAAAACAAAGAACCTTCTTGGTTTTACAGCATCTAATTCAGATCAGCATTGATCTATTACAATCTCTATTTATTTCCACCTAGAAAGAGATTTAATCAATTCACCTATCAACCTTGATAGGATTTCATACAATCTAATCAAACTATACTCAACTCTTAAAATTTGGGTTTTACAATAATCATAAGATTGTTTTAATAGAATCTGAGATATCTCAACTCTTGTTTGAGATTCGATTCTTTACAAGGAATTCAGTACAATAACCACAAAGTAATATATAATCATAATTGAATCTTTCTTGAGAAAATTAGAATTTCAAGTATGTGAATGTGAATGATTTGTAAGACTGGATAATACTTGAGCTTATTCCATTTCCCTGAGTGTTGGCCTTTCTTTTATAGGTGTTTTGGAACATTTAATGAGGATCAAAAGAGTTGTTGGTAATGCTCTGTCTGTTTGACCAAAACGAATATATATGAATAAAAATATTTCAGCCTTTGAACATTTTATGAAATATGTTTGGCTGGACATTAATTATTTGTTCTTGATCATATTACTTTTTAACGATCCTTTATGCTTCAAATATATCTGTTGATGTTATATCTTTGATATGGAAACTTGATTCTATCCGAAACAGACTGGAGAATGATGATGAATTTCTACAGAAATACGAAGATTGATACTGAGCTTCTGCAGAATCGTGGAGATTGGTGATCAATCTAGACTGTTAGTTTTGTATTTCCTGGAGATTGATGAACAATGAGGAGGTTCAGTCTTTGATCATTCTGGATGACTTGTACATATCAAGATTGATTAACTTTCTTGACAGTTGAGTTGGAGAAGGTTCATACTTTGTTTAACTTGCACGATCCATGAAATTTTATCTTAGTGATTTGAATGCCTTCTTTAATTAGAATGGATCCTTCTTGATCCCTGTCAAGTACAAATAACATTAGCATGAAATTCAGAGGCAGAATCTTCTTTGAACTAATGAAGATTGATTGATTTTGAGGCTCTGATGATCAGTCTTGATCCTGGAGAACATTCTTTGTTTTGTCCAATTGTTCTTGTTTCCTTATTTGTTCAGTTTTTATCTGATTTCTTTGCTTTTCTTGATTCCTATGTTTTAATTAATTCGCTCAAAAGTTTTAGGTTAAATTAACATAACATTTTAGAATCATAATTAACATCCTTAATTAATTTTTGTTTATTTTCATCAAAACTTTAATTTGAGAGTTTGTCTTAACAATCTCCCCCTTTTTGATGATGACAAACATGTTAATTTAGATTTTAATTTTGATTCTAATATCAATTTTGAAGAGCTTTAAAAGCTCCCCCTTAATTTATGCAGTAAGTGATTTTTGACAGAATTTTAAAACATGCATATAACTTCAACGTAAGCTTGTTTTTTCATTTGAAGATACAAAATATCAGTTTGTAGTAGCATATTCGGAGAATGCTAGATACAAAAAGGATTTCTATAGACAAAATAAAAACTATCTTAATTTTCCCCCTTTGTCATACAAAAAGGAATGAGCAAAAAGTCTCTAATTTGCAAGGGATGTACAAGATCCTTCAGAAGAAAAGGAATTTGAAGGGTTAGGGACAAGCGGAGGAGTGGGAGCAGGATGAAATGGGGGAGGAGGAATTCCCAATTTGGGAGCCAGTTGATATGTGAGCGATGTTCTCAATAAGGTAGTCTCTTGATCTTTGTAACACCCCGATTTTCAAAGCGAGAGTGTATTTTTTATTTTTTTCAAAAGAAATTAAAATAAAACAGAGAAATAAATAAGGAAATACCTTTGGATAAATATTTAAGTCATTACAATTTATAAGCAGCGAAAAAGTTTTTCGAAATATGAATCCAAAGTATTTACACCTCAAAAAGTGGTACATGGAACCCATCGAAAATAAACTGTCATGCTGACAATATTAGTATAAGTACAGTCTTCCAACTTAAAATAAACCCAATCCAAAAAAAGACATCTAGTCCCTATACGTCAACCTAATCTGATCATTCCACAAAAACTATACATCTTGAGTGATCTTCACGAGCCCCGCAAGATCCTCCTAACATAGCTCCATCCAGGTGTTTCCAACTACATCTCCATCCACAGGGTACGGATCGGTAGGATGATCCTGGTTCTCATCTGAGGGTAAATCCTACATTTCCACAATAGTTGTAAAGGGTCACCAACCGAAATTAACAGTTAACACATAACATTTAAGTTTTTAAATGCACAAAATAACCTTTCAACTTAGCATGCACCTTAAAAGGGTTTTCCATATGCTAAAAGTTCATATAATGCTTGCCAAATAAAAATGAAGTCAAAATAAGTCTTAAATCAATCAAGTAATAAACAACTGGCCAATCCATTGATGAACCAATTGAGCAATCGATCATCTAACTCAAAATAAGAATTTCCACTAAGCCAATCGATTGGGAAATCGATTTGGATGAAGGATTTTAGTGAAAACTGAACTCTGGGCTTAATTCAATCGATTGGGAAATCGATTGAATGAATAACTGAGCCCCTATATTAAAGCCAATCGATTTCCAAATCGATTTTGTCAATATGGCTGAGTTCCTGTAATGGCCAAATCGATTGGCAAATCGATTTTGTCAAACTGGCTGAACTCCTATAATGGCCAAATCGATTGGCAAATCGATTTTGTCAAAATGGCTGAGCTCCTGTGATAAATCCAATCGATGGCCAAATCGATTTCGAGGACTATTTTTTAATAGAATCAATTTGGGAATCGATTTCCCTGCATGTTTTTCTAAAACTACATAAACTAACTCAATCACATTCACACACAACTCCAAAACATAACACTTAACAATTCCAACACAATCACCACGACATCATGAGCTTCGAAGTAATTTTGCAATCAAACATACTATCACACAATTCCAAAACATCCATACTTGACAACTAAAACACAATCATCATGTCAACTTGAGTTTCGAAATACTTTTGAAATCAAACACACTTACACATAATTTCAAAACATAACACTTAGCAAAATCAACACAATCATAAATTTAAATCAAACACGACTCGTGTGCCAAGCACCCTAATGCAATCCGTATATGCCAAAATGCATGGACTCGGAATTCCAAACCAAAACCCTCCTCGAAGGGCCGTAAATCATAATTGTACCGTCTATTGCAGGCCAAAGTACTAATTACCGAGGTGCCACCTATCATGGGTCTGCACGATTTACTAAAAAGAATGAAAATGCATGAGCATATACTGACTCCATCCACGACAATCGTTAAGCAAATGCAGATATTAAAAGATTCCCCATTTTTAATACTCATTTAACTAAAACGATTTTCACAACAAACATTAAGTAAACAAGACATTAAGAGATTCCTCATTCTTAATACTCATTTAACTTAAACGATTTTCAAAACAAACATTAAGTAAACAAGACATTAAGAGATTCCTCATTCTTAATACTCATTTAACTTAAACGATTTTTAAAACAAACATTAAGCAAATAGAAATATTAAGAGATTCCCCATTCTTAATACTCTTTTAACTTAAACGATTTTCAAAACAAACATTAAGTAAACAAGACATTAAGAGATTCCCTATTCTTAATACTCGTTTAACTTAAACGATTTTCACAAATACACATTAAGTAAACAAGACATTAAGAGATTCCCCATTCTTAATACTCGTTTAACTTAAACGATTTTCACAAACACACATTAAGTAAACAAGACATTAAGAGATTCCCCATTCTTAATACTAATTTAACTTAAACGATTTTCACAAACACACATTAAGTAAACAAGACATTATGAGATTCCCCATTCTTAATATTCGTTTAACTCTAATGGTTTTCAAATTTCACACAAAACAACTCAAACATATTATCAAAACCAAACCACAATTCACACCAATTCACGTCTCGAATTTCATAAGCATTAATTATGAACACGTCAAACACGATGAACACAAATCATCACAACATACCACTCAGACACATCAAATTTCATTTACTTAAAATCATACACAAATGAGTTAAAGTCATTTTCACGAAACATTCATCAATATCACCAAAACCTAACTCTAAGATTTTACCCATAAAGCCTTAGATTCATTTTTCCCCAAATCAACACTCTAACCCTAACAAAATTCTTTTCCGCACAATCACAGATAAGTCCCTAAATGCAAACTAAAAGTTTGGAAGGAGCCCTTACCTTCACGTTAGCTTTAACGTGCGATTACAGTACTGCGAGTAAATTCGGTAAAATCTCCGCTCACAAAGTCGCTTCCAAAGTTGGTTCCCTAGCACCGTAGTGTGGTAGTGAGCAACTTTCCCTTCTATCTCTTTGCGAAACGAAGCTTAGATCTAGATGAAACGGGGAGGTTTGTGTTTGATGGTTTTGAAATTCCTAACACCGTTTTTCTTCGTTTTTGAAACAACGAGGAAGTATGAAGCTGCGAAATCCTTGCTTTCTTACCCACTAATCTTTGGGTTTCTATTCTTGAAGCCAAAGAACGAAAAAGGAAGCAACGAAAATGGAGGTAGAAGGAAGAAGAAGGAATGGGTCGCGTGGCTGGAGGAGGAAGAAGATGGAAATGTTTTTCCTTTGCTTTTCCTTCCTTCTATTTTATTTTCTTTCTATTTCCTTTTCTCCTATTTCCCTCCAATCATATATATATATATATATATATATATTATAATTAAAACAAAACCAACAATTATCTAACAACTCTTACCCCCATCATTTCATTCCCCTCTTAATCTAATTTAATAAAAATATCTACTCTCGTCGCAACTCAAATGACCGGTACAATTTTCAGCAACCCGAGATATTTTTAACAAAATTATTCGGTAATAAATTCTTCGTAACGTAAATAAATTATTCTCCAACAAATAATTCTAATCCAATTTCCAAAAATATATTTTTGGCATTTAACTCATTAAGTACCAAAAATAGGGCTAACAGCCTAAGAAACTCAACACAAAATACCCTATAATTGAATAATTTAGGATTTAAAATTAAGGGTCTTACAATCTTGCTGAAGTTGGTGTGTCAAGATGGTCTGAAGTGCAGCCATGATATCATAGTTGGAGGGTTTAGCCATCGAGCAGGAGTAAGGAGATGAGTGAAAGATTGAGAAGTGGTAACAACAATAGTGGTTGAGGGAATGGGGGAAACGAAGACTGATGGAGTAGTGGCAAAAGAGGGTGCTACTTGGGGAAATGGAATAGATGATGTTAGTTATCGTATGGATGGGCTAGGAGTGTTTGAAAAGATTAAGAACTGACTTATTCTAAATATGGAAGAACATATTTTTTGTGGGGAAACAGAAAATTGAGACATGGTTCTGATATGATGGTTGAGATATAAAGTACCAAGGTCATGTGGTGGAGAGTGTAGGATTTGACAGTAGGAGAGGAAATACGTGGAGGATAAGGTTGATGGTTGAGGGAAAACGGATAAAGTTGGAGAAATTGGAGATTCTTCTAGAGAACGTTCTTGGTTAAAATCATTTCACAAGGAACTGTATTTTTCTTATAATCTTTGGTGGCAACGGAGATCATATGATGGATGATGATGTGAGGGAGGTTGAGACGTTTACAGTTCATGACTTCCATAGTGAGGAAGAATGATATGTTGAGTCATGCTATTGAATACCTTGGGAATAGGTTTTAGATAGGTTGAAAGATAACGAGTAAACCCTTCCTGAAATAGATCAAATATTACTTCAGTCTGATTTAGGTTCAGAGCTGAATACCATTTGCTTCCATAGATGGCAGAACCTTCTGTTGGAAGTTTTAGGATGGAGGCTAGGATATCAAGTGTCAGCCTTATCTCAATCCCCTTTAATGGTGGATACAATTAGAGATTTGTTAGGGAAGGTTATGGCATTATAATAGAAAGCATGTACAACATCTGAATAAAAATGCTCACACTTTTGTAAGAATGAAGTCCAACTCAAAGCATCAATATGATGTATGATAACATTTCCATCCACAATAAGTTTGTCAAAAACAAAGACTATTCCTATTCTAATAGGAAGTTAATCCCATTTGTCTTTGAAGAGCTTGGAGACGTTGGAAAGAATAAGAGGGAGAGTGTTGAGTTTTGAATTTTTGGATGGAGGAAAAGGTTGTGGAGATGAATATGAGGTTGAGGAAGAGAAATGTTCTAGAGTGGGAGAACGTTTGGTTTTTGGTGAAGGAAAAGTTACATGAACTGGATAAGGTTCTCGAAATGGAGAATGCTCGAGATTTTGGGAAGGAGAAGGTTGACGAACTGGAGAGCATCCTTGAAGTGGAGAACGTTTTGGATTTTGGGAAGGAGAGGTTTGAAGAACTGGAGAATGTTGTTGAAGTGGAGAATGTTCTGGAGTTAGGGTTGGGGAACATTGTGGGACAGGAGAATGTTTTGGAGATGTGGGTTCATGAGGTTTTAGGTTTTGTTTAGGTGCATGTGATTTCTTTCTTTGTGGATTTCTAAGATTGTTCTTGGCTAGTAATTGGGCAATGGTGACGGGGGTTTTGATTTTCACGGAACGAGGTGTTGGTTTAGTGGATTGAGATGGTTTATTAAGAGAGGAGAAATTTTCATTTATCAATCTCCGGTTTTGTTGGGTGATATCCTTCTCTTTTAGAGTTGTGTGAGGAAGTGTGTCAAATGATTCACCAGTCTCAGAATCAGAGAGGATGAAGTATGATGGTTTGATGTTTGAGGTTGTTAAAGTTCCAATGCTTGATTGAACATGCATAGAGCGTCTTTTTGTTGTTGTGGGGTTTCGTAAGTATGGAGGAACTTTAGCGAGATTTGGATGAGGGCATGTATAGAGAGGTGGAAGCACAATGGTCAGAGAATTTGGGTTAATGGGATTAAGGTTATTTCTTTGGGAGAGATGAATGATAATCTGAAAATGTTGTATCAGATGAAGTTTGTGGTAGAGTTGGTCTTGGTGGAGGAGAGGGTGAACGACTTATGGAGTTTGATGATGGAGAAGATGAGGATGGTGAGTATGGATAAGCATTTTTGCGTGTTGAGGTTTTAGTTTGCGCCATTGTTGTGTTCTGAGATGAATTGTTTGGGAGAGAAGTTGAGGAGAAAGATGAAGGGTTTTATCTTAGTTGTTGTTTTTAAGGAAAAAGTGAAGTGGTTTAGTTGTCAATCAAATTTTTGAGTTTGAAGAGAATGATTTTGAAGAGAAAAAGCAATGATTATTTGAATCTTGCGAAGGAGAAGAAAGTTTTGTGCGGGCGGAAATGCCTTAGCGTGTCAGTGCTCTTTTGCAGACAAGGAGACACATGCATTAAATGCCAAGATTTGTCTTTTTTGTGCAAGAGAAAAGGTGATGACACATAGGAGAATGTTGGTTGAAAAAATAGAGACTGATGCTTGGAAAACGGAGATTGATTATCATTTTGCATTTTCTGCAGAAATAGAATGATAATCAATGATGCTTCAATGGTTAAATTCTGTTGATGAGACATATTCATTAAATGCCACGAATAAAATGATGTTTTATTTTAATGTGTTTTGATCTAGAGTGTTGTATTGAATTTTTAGATAAATTAAGTTAATCTAGAGTGTTGTATTGGAATGTTTGAGTAACTTACACATAAGTCTTCAAGTTGATTTTGAATCCAAAGAACTTGTGAGCAATAATTTGCTGATGAGACGTATTCAGCTTCAGTGGTTGATAAGGCTATTGTGTTTTGTTTTCTACAAGATCAGCTTACCAATACTTCACCTAAGAATTGACATGTTCCACTAATGCTTTTTCTTTCAATTTTATCTCCAGCGTAATCAGTGTCACAATAAGCTATAAGGTCAAAATGAGAACCTTTTCTATACCAAAGGCCAAGATTAGTGGTTCCAACAAGATATCTAAAAATTCATTTTACTGATGTTAAATGAGTTTCCTTTGGTGCAGATTGAAATCTAGCACAAAATCCTATTGCAAATACTATATCTGGCCTACTAGCAGTTAAATAAAGCAACGAATTAATCATTCATCTATATTCTTTTTCAGAAATAGATTTTCCATTTTCATCTTTTTTCTAAAGAAGAGGATGAATGCATGGGGTAGACATATTTTTTATTCATTCATTTTGTATTTAATCAACATATTTTTAATGTACTTTTCTTGACAAATAAAAATACCATATTCATGTTGTTTAATTTGTAATCTAATAAAATACCTTAATTCTCCTATCATACTTTTTTCAAATTCACTTTGCATGAGTTTTGAAAATCCTTCACACATTTTTTCATTTGTAGATCCAAAAATGATGTGATCAACATATACTTGAACAATAAATAAATCATTTTTCTCAGTTTTCTAAAATAATATGGTGTCAATTTTACCTCTTGAAAATCTATTTTTAATTAAAAAAATAACTTAACCTTTCATACCAAGCACCGAGTTTAGTGCTTGTTCAACATAGGGCTTTGGTAAGTTTGAAAACATGATTTGGTTTTGATTGATCCATTAATCCAGGAGGTTGTTTACATAAACTTGTTCATTTAAAAACCTATTAAAAAAAACACTTTTAACATCCATTTGAAACAACTTAATAAGCTTATGAGATGCATATGCAAGAAGTATACGAATAGCTTCTAACCTTGCAACTGGAGAAAAAGTTTCATCGTAATCTATACCTTCTTGTTGATTATAGCGTTGAGCAGCTAATCTTGTTTTGTTTCTTATAACCATACCTTCTTCATCTAATTTATTTCTGAAAATCTGTTGAGTACCAATGATAGTTTGATCCGATGGATCAGGTACCAAGGTCCATACCTCATTTTTCTCAAACTGCAGCAGTTCTTCGTTCATGGCCTCAATCCAAGATAGATCAATGATGGCTTCTTTAATTGATTTTGGTTCAATTTGAGATATCATCACCATGTTGTATTCATAATTTTTGAATAATTTTCTTCTTGAGGATGATCTTTAATTGTTCTCTAGTTTTTTGGTGAAAAATGTAAAAGAGATTGTTTATCGATCTCTATTTCCTACAAATTGTTCTGTTGCAGACCAGTTTGTATTTCTTCTTCCTCATCCTTTTTACTCATATCCTGATAATCAAACTCATCAAATATTATATGCATACTGATTTCCACAATCTTAGTCCATAAATTAAATACTCTATAGCCTTTAGAGTCAGTTGAATAACCTAAAAAGATTGCTTTGTCTGATTTTGCATCAAATTTTCGAAGAACATCTTTGTTATTCAAAATATAACAATAACATCCAAAAATGTGAAAATAAAAAATATTTGGTTTTCTGTTTTTCAACATTTCATATGGGGTTTTGTTGATGATTTTTCTTATGGATACACGGTTTAAAATATAACAAGAAGTACTAATAGCTTCAGCCCAGAAATATCTTTCAACATTTGATTCTTCCAAGATTGTTCTTGCCATTTTTTGTAATGTTCTATTTATTTGCTCAACAACTCCATTTTATTGTGGAGTTGTTGCACAAGATAGATTATGAGAAATGTCAAGTTCATCAAAGAAGGTTTTAAAAGAGGCATTTATGAATTCTCATCCATGATCACTTCTTACATAAATGATTTTGGACTCTTTTTCATTTTGTACGTTTTTACAAAAGATTTTAAATGCACCAAATACGTCATCTTTTTGTTTTAAAAATAATACCCAAGTGTATCTTGAAAAATCATCAATACTAACGAAACCGTATTTAATTCCTCCTAAACTTGTTGTTAAAGAGATCCATATAAAGTAATTCAAGAGTTCTACTAGTAGTTACAAAATCTTTTGAATGAAAACTATTTTTTACTTGTTTTCCTTTTGCAAAAGCTTCACATATTTTATATTTATCAAAATTGATTTTGGGTAATCCTCTAACAAGATCTAGTTTTGAGATTTTTGAAATTGTTTTCATTCTTATATGTCCAATCCTCTTATGTCATATCCATTTATCTTATCGATTGACATAAAACAGGATTCATCATGTAATTCTTCAAGATAAAGGACATAAATTTTTCTTTCTATTTCTAGAAAAAAGAATTTATCCAGTTTCAGTTTTTTTGATTTCATACTCTTGGTTTGAAGACAACTTCAAAACCATAGTCACATAGCTGACTTATGCTTTGAAGATTATGTTTCAAACCTTCAACATATTGAAAATCAGTTATTTGAGCAGAGTTTTTCTTACCAATAGTTCCTTTATCTTTAATATGAGCTTGATTGTTGTTTCCGAAAGTGACTGATCGTCCATCTTTCTTGATGAATGTCATGAAATAGTTTTATCTCCTATCATTTGTCTTGAATAACCACTATCCAAGAACCAAAGCTTTCTCTTTACATTTGAAAATCCAACCTACATAAGATGTTATCTCAGCCTTAGGTACATATTTTGTCTTGGATCCTTGAGAGTTAGTTTTAAAGTTTTCTTTCTTCTTAAGATAGCATATTGATTTTTCATGACCACTTTTGAGACAATATGAACATTTAATTATTGATCTTGGAATTGACTTTGTAATTTGGGTTTTAAAAGGTTTTAATCTTGATTTTGAAAAAGTTTCAGATCGTTCTCCTTGTTCCAGATTTTCTAGAGAAGGTTCAGCTTTTGTTTCAGAACATTCTTCGTTTTGAAAATAGCCTGGAGAACGTTCTCCTTTTTGTAGTTTTTTCAAAACTATTTCAGCTTTATTTGTATAATGATCTTTTTCCTTTAAAAGGCTTTTTTCCCTTAATCTTTTCATCTCCTTTTTTAATGTAGCAAGAAAATTCCAAATGTCCATGTTTTTTACAATATGAACATCTTGTTTTACATTTTTCTTCCTTTCTCTCGAGAACAAAAAAAGTTTTCATACATTTTTGTTTTGAGTTTGATTAAAACAAAGACCAGCTTTATCAAAGATTTCTAATTGAGATCCCATGATTTTTTGAAATATTTCGGTGGCTTTAATAAAATTTACCAAGTCCTTTTTAAAAATTTCATTTTATGTTTTAAGGAGAACATTCTCCAATTTCATTGCATAGCGTTCTTGACTTTTTTTACTTTCAAAATTTTGTTTCTATGTTTCTTTTAGTTCTTGAATGATATTGCCGAGGACATTATTCCTAGCTTGAGCTTTTTGTTTTTCTTATTAAATTGTTCTTTTTAAAAACTACATTTTCTAATAAGGTTTGAATCATTTCACAAATTATCAATTTCTTTTCCCATTTGTTCACATATATAGCAAGGTTCATAATTTGTTACCTCGTCTTCTTCTGTCTTTGCAATCAAGTATATGTTAGGTGCTTCACCTTCTACTGTTTTTGATTCTTCTAAATCATCCCACGTGCCCATCATTGATTTCTTTTTAAAAGGAAATCATTTTGGTTTTTTTTTAAGGGACATTCTACTTTATAGTGTCCTAATTTATTACATCCAAAGCATGTGACTTGGCTCTTGTCCACTTCTGTTTTGGGATTTTTGTTTTGAAATCCCTTTTTGATTTAATCTCTTCTTCTCATCATTCTTTGTATCCTTCTGGTGAGAAGAGCAACTTCTTCATCAACATCTTCTTGTTCAGTTTCTTCAAGTTTATCCTCTGTTTGTATTGTGATGCTTTCTTGAGATTCTTTTAGAGCTATTGTCTTTCCTTTCTTGCATGGTTTTCCTTCTTGCAGCAATACTTCATGTGCTCTTAAAGTTTGAATTAAATCTTCCAGGGGAAGTGATTCAAGGTTCTTGGTCTGACTTATAGTTGTTACCATTGGTCTCTATATGATTGGAAGACATCACCTGACTTTTCTTACTCTTTCTTGTACTGAGTAAGCTTTTCTAAGAGAACGTGTTTCATTTACTATTGTTGTGAACCTTGAGTATATTTCATCAATAGTTTCTCCTTCTTGCATTTCAAATGGTTCGAATTTCCTTATGTCAATGTTTATTCTTGTTTCTTTGACATCGTTGGTTCCTTCGTGATGGGTTTGTAGTATATCCTATACTTCTTTAGCAATTACGCAGTCATCAACTCTTTCACTTTCTTCCCTACTCAAAGCACACGATAAGAATAATTGAGCTTTAGAGTTTAGAAGTACCTGAATTTCATCATAAGTCGTCCATTCTGATTCTTTCTTTGCAGCATAGGTTGAATCATTTTGATCAACTCTTGGTTTGAAATCTCCATCTGTAATGATGCGCCAGATTCCTGTATCTTGAGATTTCAGAAACGGTTGCATCTTATTCTTCAATAAATAACAATCATATCCATCAAAGTAAGGTGATCTGTTTGAAGATCCTCCTTCAACAATGTATTTTGCTTTCAGCATCTTTTCTTCTAGATCTTTTCTCAAGCACTTGTTAGGTGTTTTTAATCCTTCTTGAGACTTTGCTTTAATGACAATTGAAGTAACAATGTCGATTTACAATAAAGGGGGTTTGAATTGTAAATCTTCCTATTTAAAAATTCCTGAAAAAAAAACTTAAGGATTTAACTAAATAATGATCTTGGTTAAGAAAACACAAAACGGAGACCGTTCTTGGTTAGCTTGAAAATAGAAATTTAGTTTATTTTTTAACTCAAGTAATTAATCATGCTTAATAAATAAAGAGATAAGAGAAAAAATATCATACAAGGATGTATCTTGGTTCATCGAACTTAGGCTATGTCCAGTCCTCACAACTGTGAGTTTTTTCACTAAATATTTAAAACAAAGAACCTTCTTAGTTTTACAGCACCTAATTCAGACCAGCCTTGATTTGTTACAAACTCTATTTATTTCCACCCATAAAGAGATTTAATCAATTCACTATCAACCTTGATAAGATTTCATACTTGAACTTATTCCATTTCCCTAAGTGTTGGCCTTTCTTTTATACGCGTTTTGGAGCATTTAATGATGGTTAAAAGAGTTGTTGGTAGTCCTTTGTATTTTTTTTTTACCAAAATCAATATATCTGAATAAAAATATTTTAGTCTTTGAACATTTTATGAAATCTGTTTGAACATTATTTATTTGTTCTTGATCAGATTGCGTTTTAACGATCCTTTTCAGATATATTTATTGCTCTTGTTTCTTTATTAGTTCAGTTTTTATCTGATTTTTTTGTTTTACTTGATTCCTATGTTTTAATTAATTTACTCAAAAGCACAAGTTAAATTAACATAACATTTTAGAATCATAATTAACATCTTTAATTAATTTTTATTTATTTTCAACAAAATTTTAATTTGAGAGTTTATCTTAATATAATTAACGTGAATAAATCACATATTCGATTACAATCACTGACGGGTCTATAAATTTTGATTAGTGGAGATAATATTGTATATTACATATTTATATACAAAAATACATCAATGTACTAACAAAAATTTAAATATTACAAAATTATATCATTATATACTAAAAAATTGAAGATACGATTAACATTTATGAGTTATAATTTTTCATTATGTATTTTCGTATATTAAAATTATTTGTCAAATTTGATGCTATAGAATCAAAATAAAAAATATACTTTTCTATATATTTCATCAAACTACCATGTACATTAATTCATGATTACAGTCTCACGTTAAAATATTTATCGATAAAAATTTAAAAAAAAATATTTTAATTTAAAAACAAAATATTTTAATTATTATTTAATAATTTTAAAGATGTTTTTACTAATTAAAAAATTAAAAAAAATTATTTAATTAATGTTTGTAGTTTCATAGATTAGTATATATATTCCCTTTTAATGGTCTAGACGTTGAAGTTTTACTGAGAGAGTTGCTCATAATTTTGGTAATAAGGCTGCGATCTTAACGAATGAGTTTTCACCTAATCAATTTTATTTTGGTTATAATTTCTAAAGATTTTTATCCAAAATAAATAAATTGTTGAGAATAGTGTGCCTTCACACACTTCAAATGATTCGCTACTAGGGATGACAATGGGTAGGGTTTGGGTAGGGTACTATAGTACCCGTACTCATACCCGCAATTTAAAAAAATACCCATACTCGTGTCCGTATGGGTATCAACTTTAATACCCGTACCTTTATCCTCTGGGTACCTAAGTGCCCGTACCCATACTCATTACCCACACTTTAATTAAAATAAATCGATAAATAAATATTATTTTGTGATTAAATTTAAAAAAGGTAAATACCACCTATGGTCCCCTAACTTAATTTCAGTTAACGTTTTAGTTATTTATCTTTTTTTTTTCTTCCCGATTTAGTCATTTATTTTAATTTTAAGTGACAATTTAATTTTTTCTGTTTTAACATGTTAACAACGTTATCCTTCTTTTTACAAAAATTCATCAAAATTTTCAAACAATACTCATAAATTTAGTTATATTCTTTAATATAAAATAAACTTATCAAAATTGTAACTCAAATCTTCAAATAAACTCATATTTGTCATTCTTTATTTGATGTTGTTAGAGATAAAAATATGAGTTTATTTAAATATTTAAGTTATAAATTTGATGAAATTGCATTATATTGAGGATGATAATTAATTTTATGTGTTTTGTTTGAAATTTTTGATGAATTTTTTGAAATTTTGCAAAAAATAAGGATAAAATTGTTGACATTTTA